>JAHBCN010009143.1:0-36282 GCA_019359885.1 Listronotus oregonensis | reverse complement strand
TTTGGAGGCGAAAGTTAATCATTAAAGGATCCTAGAAGCAACAAATTTTGAAAATATTTCAAAAAAATCTTAATTTTACCAACCCTTCCACTTCTAGAAAAACTGTCAATGCCATCTTCAATTCTAAACCCTAGGCAAAAACATTTAAGTTGCAAAAGTTCTCATCAAAAACCCCCGGCCCCCAAAAATTTTAAGAAAGAATTCCAAAAAAATTTCAAAACCCCCCCCCACAAACCCCAAAAAACTGAAAATATCTTTAATATACAACCTTTCGGTTCAAAAACTATTCCATAGTTAAAAAGTTGGGGCTTATCAAGACCCAACGCCGCCGCCTTAACGTTTTCAAAAAAGCAACGGCAAACGCGACCAATTGCACTTTTGCTATAAATGTTAATAATAATAATTATGTATAAATTTTCGTTAATAAATAAATTTTAATCATAAATTTTAAAATTATGGGTTTTTCCCTCTTTTTGAAAAATTTTTTAAGTAACTTTTGTTTTGCCCCGAACCCGCTGGCCCTTCGGTAACGGCACCACGGGGAAAAGTATCACTTTCCCCCTTTTAGAAAAATAACTATTAAATATACTTTTCTAGATATCAATTTGAATCCAATAAGCTATCGTTTAAAATTTTAGGAGCTTTATCTCGAATTAACACGTTTGTCAACTTGTTGACCAGACTAAAAAGCATCTTTATTCCAAGAAGTCAAGCAGAAATAAGTCATATAAATAAATCGTATATAAGTAAACTAGTGAAAATTTCCTTTTGAAACTAAAGATATTTGGAATAGACATCTAATTATGTCAACCATTGATAAAGCTCATGTTAAAAGTCACACGTTTTATCTTATTTCTTATGCTAATCACAGATCTACTATTGCGCCCGAGGCTGAGTCTGTCTAATGACGATGTTTAGTCTCAAAAGCAAATTACAAACTTGCATAACTTTAACCCGAGATAGTACAAATATTTGCATAATTTGTCGTGTTTGCGTTGACATCTCGCCGTTATGTAGGTATTACACAAATAATGTAATGCTAATCAACTAATTACTGCAAACGCATAGTCTTTAAAATGCGCATAAAAAAATGATTATTGCACAAAAAAATGCAGCCTTCATTAAATCTTGCACTTAGAAAATTGATTTGTTTGATTTTTTTCTTAGGTCAATGCCTTTCGGAGGGTAAAATTAATATACCTACTGATAATGTCAACATGTTTTTTTTTAACTTAACAAAGAAAATGTTGGTTTAACACTCGCCCTATACTCCGAATGAGTATAATAATAATAACAATATTAATAGAAATAATATTGCTTTATTGTCATATAAGATTATATATCTTTTTTACAAAGCAGAATAAAATAAAACTATAATAATAACAAATAATAATGAATTGTATGATATTATAAGGAAAAAACATGTTGTATCATTCGCAAACATTGTAAGACCCCAAAAATCCATAAAGCTAAATTTTTCTTAACAGAATAAAATGATTAACACAGTCAATAGCTTTAACTAAATCACAAAAAACAGCAGCTGGTAAATCGCCATCTATTAACGACGTGTAAAAATATTTAAGTAAAAAAATATTGCATAGACATATTAATGTATTAATTAAAATACAATAAAAGCAATAAAGTAATGAAGTTTTGTGTTTATTTTAACTAACACAAACTTCTTAAACACTTTTTTGTAATTGAATAATAGCAACAATTTATAAGAACAATTTTATAATTTATTCTTGTCTGAATAATAAAAATTACACAGTGCCATTAAATTTAATCTTACATTTTTTAGACCGGGGAAAATTTGAGGTGATGTTAAGAATTCTAAATTATTTTATGCATACTTAGCAAAAATATGTAGAAAGCATTTTATAGAGAATAAAATTATCTATCGGAAGGCACCTTTTAAAGGTAAACAAAATATTGCGAAATAAATGCAGGAATAGAGTAAAACAAAATAAAATGTCGCTTTTCTAGATTTTTTTCTACAATTTTGCTCTTAAGCAAGATAGGCATTGCTTCAAAAAAAGAAAAAAAAAAGCTGTCGTCGAAAGATTGCTAAAAGTATTTTTATTTAAGTTTGACAGAAGATATGATTTTTTTAATTTTACACTTTTTTATCAATTTTTGACGATTATTTTTTTAAATCAGATATTTTTTGGAATTTTTCTTTGCCTGCTCCCCCTAATTTTTGACCAAATTTGGATGGGGGATTACGAATCCAAAAATTTTCGGCAACTTTTTGTTTACAGATTTTTTATCATCAAAAAAATCAAACTAACCTCATTTCACTATTTTCCCCCCTTTTTTTTGTACACAATTCTTGATGGTTACACTAAAGTGGCACACCATATTTTATAAACACCTTTTAAAACCTTGTATTTTTATTTATTTTACGCTTTTTTTTTCATTAAATTGCAAACTTTTAAGTTCAAAGGCAGCAGCCATATTTGTTTACAAAAAGCCTAATGTATACATGGTTGCCGACACGTTGCGGGTGTATAAGTGGAGGTTTGCAATTAAATAAAAAAATGAAAAATAAATATAAAAAAAGTTTTTAAAAGATGTTTGTAAATATTTGTGTCAATTTAGTGTAAAAATTAAAAATTCGGGAAAAGAGGGAGGAATGGTGTAAATAAGGTTAGTTTGTTTTTCCTTTGGTTATAATATCCCGAAAACAAAACGTTCCCGAAAAAAATGCAGATTTGTAATCACGCTAAAAACCCCCGTATCCCCAAATTTGGCAAAATCGGAAAAAGGGAGGAAACTTTCGAGACAATTTTTTTTTTTAAATAAAAATATATATATATATATATATATATATATATATATATATATATATATATATATATATATATATATATATATATATATATATATATATATATATATATATATATATATATATATATATATATATATATATATATATATATATATATTTTGTTGTTATAAACTTTCTCGTGCTAAAAAATATTTTTTAAATTTTTTTTGTCGATTTTGGGGGCCCCTTTTGGTTTTTAATATACGGGGGGGCGTCCGCAAATGACGACGAAACATTTTAAGGTTCGACCCCAAGTTGAAAAAGTTTTTTATTAACATAGGTCCGGAAATTTAAAAAGGGAGCTACAGGCGCTTGAAGATGGTGTCAAAAAAGTGGTTTTTATTTTAATTTATTAGAATTAACTCACAATACAGGAATTAACTTTTACGTATGAGTTAAAGTAATTGAAGGTCACTTTTTTTAAAAAAAAATCAGGTAATATTGCAACCAGTGGCGGGGAAAAAAGGGTTTTTGGGAAGTTTTTAAAAGGGCATATTTTTTTTTCGCCGAGTGTTTTTTTCGCTATCTTTTAAATAAATTATTTTTCTTTGAACAATTTAACGAAAAAAAACTGCCCTGGTATAAAGTCGTATAGTCTACCGTTTTCGAGATAAACGGATTAAAAAAAGGGCATTTTTATGGAAAAAAACAGTAACAGTAACAGGCTATGTAATAAAACTATGAGGGTGTTAAAATGTTATTTTAAAATGTGGTTATTCCTTTACCTCAATTGCCACATTACATTTTTAAATTCAATTTTCAAAATTACTGTATTTACGCA
The DNA here is from genome assembly GCA_019359885.1 of Listronotus oregonensis. Lineage (NCBI taxonomy): Eukaryota > Metazoa > Arthropoda > Insecta > Coleoptera > Curculionidae > Listronotus > Listronotus oregonensis. Next base: position 32,668 of record JAHBCN010009143.1, on the reverse strand, counting down.
CTGCCATTTAAGTCCGGTTATCTCGAAAACCGTCGACTATACGGGTTTATACCAAAGGAACCTTTTTACGAAAAAAAATTTAAAGAAACATAATTTTTTTAAAAAAATAGCGAAAAATACACTCGGCAAAAAAAAAATGACTTAAATAACTAACCCCCCCTTTTTTCCCACGCCACTCGTTGCAATATGGGGCACCTGATTTTTTCAAAAAAACCCCTTTAATTACTCTAACTCATACGTAGAAGTTGATTCCTGTATTTTTAAGTAGAACCTAAAGAAACTAATAAAAACCACTTTTATGACACCATCTTAAGGGGGCCCGTAGCTCCCTCTGGAACCCCTTTTCGGACCTATGTTAATATGAACTTTTTTTTGATATTTTTTTATGTAAAATCGTCCTTAAAAAAATTTTTTTCGTCTTTTTTGAAACCCCGTAGAGTAATATAGAGTAAAACTTTAAATTGTAATATTTTCCATACTTTTACGTAGATTCCAGTGACGCACTGATTTTTTGCTGTCAGTTAAGATTTTCAAGTTATTATACAAACGTGGGTTTATTTAATGGAACACCCTATATATAATTTTACCTTTCGACTGCAAATTAAATTATCTTTTGAATGCTATCCCATACTTTGTATGTAAGTCAGCAAAAACTGCCATTTTTGCTCTTTTTTTCTTTCTTTATTATCCAAAAACTAAAAAAATATGTAAGGGGGAGGGGAGGTTATAATTAGGTTTTATGTTTATGTCAAAAATATAGCTAAATAATAGCGTAAATGACATGATGATGTAAACACCAAACTATGTTATATTAAGTTTCAAATGACTATTGAATTTAATATATCACCATTTTAGGACTTATATAGTATATTCATTAACTTAATATAAACTTCGAGCTACTGCAAGTGGAAGGAAATTGTTTTTTTTTTGTTTATTACTACAGTTGGTAAAACATAAGAATATAATAAGTTTATTTTATAATTGCCAATAAAAGTTATTGTCATTATGTCAAAAAATGTCCGCTATAATTCGCTAATGGGTACCTATCCTATAAGATACATGTGATCCACGAAGACCTGTCAAAAACTCAATTTTTGATTGGTTAAAAGGTAATGGTGTAAAATTTTCGTTGAAATTCGATTCGACTATCCTTCTATCTTAAAACAAGAAAAAATATATGCCGGATTTCAGACGGTAACGGTTTTTATATTATTATTAATGACAAGAAATCATCCAGTTAATTATTCATTGTCTTCCAAAAGTAACTCAACCTTACCAGTAAAACAATACACCCAAAAAGGCTATCTCTTTATCTTTAACTTGTCACTGGTCATAAACTTTGTATAAGAACTGTCTTGTCTGTGGTATATCTTATGATAAAAACTACGTTCAGTTCACTACTAAAGTATCACTGTTTTTTTTTTGTGTGTGAGTTGCATCAATAGGTTATTTAAAAATACTTTTATTTGCTTTAGGGATTAAGTGGGTACTTTTATTCCTTCTTTTATAGGACTAAAGAGGCACTTTTAATCCCTGAGGGATTAAAGAAATTCATCTCGGAGAGATAAAAAATTAATTTAATCCCTACGAATAGGTGTTATTAAAAATTAAGAGGTAAATTGTAAATTTGGGATGCAAAATTTTTTATTAAATCTAAAAACATTAGAAACCATATATAAGTAAACTAAAATTTTTATAACTAAAACTTTACACGAGGCACTTGAAAAAATCTAGTTGGAGACAGTTTTCTTTTAAAAAAGTGAATTTCCGACGTATTCTTCCGCAATCCCAGTGCTTTTCCACCCACCATGTCTTTTTATTTGATCTATGTTTGCCCCCAAATCTGCTAACAAGGAGGCCGATGTCCTGTAAAAGCAGTGGCCAGTATACATTGTGGGATCTGGTAACTATAAAAAATGGCGATTTTGGTGGGAGGCTAACCAACATTTTTTTTACCCATTGCGTGGGATTTGCATTTTCCATTCTGGTAAACGACAAAAAATCTTGTGTGTTTTGGGTGTGGTCTTAAAGCAATCTATTTTCCAATTAGTCCCATTACATCGATGCAGTTTTTATTTGCCCTTTTTATCACAAACCACCGATCTTTTTGGTTTTTTATGTTTCGAAGATTTACCAGTAAAAGTCGCCATGATTCTCAACCTCATCGCAATCGAATTCACATAGCTCTTTGCACCGACAGACACCTGAGACACCCATAATAAGCGCCACCTGTAACAAAACAAGAAAAATTAGTCTATAGTTTACAGTGCAGCTGGGACACAAAAAAAAATATATAAAAAAATAGGTACTACTTTACCTTCTGTGTTAGGTGCTGTTACTACAAATTCTTTTTCTTGATCCAAATCCAGAACCTATGATGTTTCCGGTTTATAGGCACCATTTTGCCTCTTTAAAAATGTAATAAGTTTGCAGTCCTGGTCAATGTTAAAGTTAGTTTCTTTGATTATTGTTGCTTTTAGCATTGAATACTGGCTCCACAACAAGGAAGCTGTGGAACCTTTTCTTCGGTAATGTTTTCAACATTGCGACTGGCGTACCAGATATATTTGGAAAACTGTTTCTGGTTAAGTTTCTTTGATTTCGTTATCTCTATATCCCTTACCATAAATGCTCAATTTTTGACAATTTCAGTTTCATAGCGTCAGATGTTTAGTGTCATAGAAACACAGATATTGTTTCTGGTGGTGTATAGATGCCAACAATATAATAATCTTACACCTGACAGCCTTGCTTCTATCAATGTATAGGAGTACCGTTAAATAGTTTTGTTTTTATAGATTTATTTATGGCCAGGTTTCAATAGCATTAGTGGCTATAGGGAATTATCTTCACATTATATTTTTAGTTGTGTCTTAAATCGATAAGAATAAAGGTATCGTGTATGGAATCGAAAAGTGTTTAATCATGTCTCTAAAACAAAAAGGTTCCTCACTAAAGGAAAAAATTGATGTTATCGCGGAAAGTAAAAAGTAGCCTTTGGTTCGCGAAAACTAGCCGAAAAGTTTGCGGTGGAAAAAGTCCAAATAAATAATATCATCAGGAATAAAGCTGAACTAAAACAAATGTTTGAAGAAGGTGTTAATTAAGAACAAAAGAGGAAATTTCTGAAGTCGGGAGGATTGGCACTAGATCAAGTCTTCTAGAATTGATTCTACAAAGCAAGAGGTAAAAATGTTCCAATATCTGCACCCTTAATTAAACAAAAGCACTTGAGGCAGCAAGCAATTTAAAAGTGAAAAGTTTTGTAGCATTGATGGTTACCTGACAATACTGGCCACCCTTCTATAAAGGCCAATTATTCTTAATTTTATGGTGACCGTTATAGACAAGTTTTACTGTATTATACCCTTTCGAGACAGTCAGGCAGTACTTATACAGGATCATCGAAATTAAGTGTCCGCCATTGATAAAAATGTTATTAGCCAAAATATAGAATGGTTAAATCAGCAGGAGAGTAACATTTTTCACGCCTTTTAAGATTAAAACATCAAAACCGGACAATCGTGGTTTAAAGTTTATTAGTAAAATAGCATTTTTCCTTAAATAGAACACCCCAGAATATAAAATTATCTACGCCACTGCTATTATTAGGGGTAACCGCTCTTTGTTTAATGTTTTTTTTCTAAATATTTAATTAAATTTGAAAATCCCAGCTGTTTTTTTTGACCAGATTCCCAAATGTAATTTTTATGTCATTTTTTTTCGGGATGAGGGTGGGGTCCTTTCCTTGCGCAGACAAACGTCAATAGCTCACTATCGTACGGCCATAGTACTCTCAAAAACCTTTAGGTACCTTATAATGACATTCGTTAAATAAGTAACCTACATTTATCCAATCTTTTCTTACACTATACACATGTATTGTTATTTACTTACAACAAGTGGGTGGCAGTTCGATAACTTGCAGGTATGTATGTATATTATAACATATGATACGCTTGCTTAACACACCCAAAACGGGCGATGGATTATTAAAAATAATGAATGGAGGTAATAAATCAAGTAATGTAATAAACACCCTGTATTAATTGACGTTGCATATCGACACCTTTAAATGCAGGTCAGACGCGAGAAAGGGAAAAGAGGGCAGAAGTAAGGTTATTTATTTCTTTTAAATGTTACTAATTGGTTTTCCAATAGGACAGACTCAATGTGTTTTTTTTTAGTAAAGCATAGTTTATTTTACATTTTTTTTTTGAGTATGATAAATAGGCCCTGTTCCCTAGCAGGACAACGTTCTAGGTACTTGAGACTCTCTTGCTTCAGTATATCTCAGGGGCTTTCTCCTTAGGGTCTTGGTGGCCCATAAGGGAGAAGTTCATCGGTGCCTTTTTTTCCCCGGTTTATTCTTTACACGTCTGGTGACTAAGCTGAGCGATACGCGCCGCAGCAGTCCTATCATATATGCTGTTTGCAAAGAAAAATCCCTTCTTTTAAAATCTAAACACTGCCAAAAGTGGCACCCACCTAGGACTGCCAACTTTCGTGCGTTACCGGTATGTTTTCAGTTATAATCCCCATCAACCAGCATCTTAACTCTATTGGGTTTTCACAGGAAGATTCGGGATCCTCTCCCCTTTTATTTGAAGGTGACGTATCTCCCTGTAAAGGGGGTGTATTTTGGGCCAAAAGTACTACCAACTACAACTTTATCGACTCCAGGTTTGTGCATGAAGATTCTAGACCCTCTTTGATTGGATTTTAAACTGAACCGTTCAGCTTCTGTAGCATTTTAAACTTGGGTTACTTGGGTTAACTGACGGGCGGCTCGGCATATTTCTTGCCAAAACTCGGGATAAATTTCTTGCCAAAACTCGGGTTACTCCAAGGGTAGTTTCTGGTCCAAAGTATGGTGTGAATGATTAAAAACTTACCCTGTATAATTAGTATATTAATCAGCAAAGTAAGTTTTTTTATTGTTATAATTTTCTTATACTGATATCCATTTTGATTATTTTTTGTTTTAAGCAATGTTCTTTTATTTCTTTTTATGTTTACCATGCAATTGCTACATATTTAAATTTGCTTTAAGATGAGAGTGAAAAGAGCAGATTTTTGGTCATTTGGGTTAGTCACAAAAGAACATCAAAATTGATTTTGCTCGCCCTTAAAGTTTCCAACTTTTAGAATTTTCTTATTAATACATTAAACTAAGCTGCTTTATAGCCACAAACCTCACGATTTGTCTGCAACAAAACATGTATATAAATATAAAAACATACCACCTTGCCAAAACTCGGGATCATTAACTGCCCTCAGGTTACTTCTCCAGTTTTGCTTTGTATCTGTACTATTCCTGCCTAAGAAAATTTGTTTACTTAACAAAAAAATATATATAAGGAGTAAGAAATATTAAAAAATAATAATATTTGTAAAAGCTTGTTTTTTTTTTAAATCAAAAAAAATCATGATTTTTTAAATCATTAATTTTTGATTTTTATAAAAAATCATGATTTTTATTAACCCTGCTTTTTTGGATGACCCTGTCCATATTATAAGCATAGGATTTTGGTTTCAAGGCACCAGATTTTTTTTAATAGTATGAAAAATCTCACAATTTACCTTTTCCAGAAGAAATTTATCACAATCATGAAGAAATGATTTAAAAATAAAATAATTGGTGCCTGTATGGGGAAATTCAAAACATGTATATTAAATATAATTTTATTAAAATAACAATTTAAATTTCTCTGGAAAATCTGAGAATCACTAAGCAATATGATTGCCTCGCTTTAGTAAACTACCCTGTATATATTATTATAATTTTTAGACCGCCACTGTATTAAGTTAATTTAAAACCGCACAAATAAAATCCTTCCTGTATCGTACCTGTATATTCTTGTTTATGGTATATTTTTCCAGCTTCATGCCAGGTGCCGTTAAGCCAAAACCCATAAATAAGCCAGTTTATCTTAGGAAGTGGACTTGTAAGTGTTCCCCAAAGCCCCTAACTTATGCCTACACCATGCGAATTCATTAAAATATTAATTATTATAAAATTAAATGTTACACCATACCCCGCGGAGTCTAAAATATTACAGATGGCGGCACATCGGTGTTGCCACTTCTGCAGTTAAAGAAAGAACTTAAGTTCCAATCATTTTCTTTGACTCAGCTCTGAATATATTTTTATTTAAATAATGGGATCCACACTGTTAAATTAGGTTAAAATTAACAATTTTTTTTTAAAGAAGGAACTTTTTTACACTTTGTATTGGGCACTTTAAAATCTACATTACATTTATAGGTTTCGTCGGCGCATTCGCCCGTGTATAAATGCAACATTATTTAAAGTCCAATAATGACGACTTTCTCATACAAACTTTCATCCCCCCTTTTACCCTCTCAGAAGAAGATGGAGTTCCAAAGTTACTACCACTTTCTATTTTTTCTGGGTGTTCAGAAGACTAATTTGCAATTCCCATAATAATTACTTTAAAACTTACAATTTTTCTATACAACCTTTCATCCCCATTTCAACTCCCATGAATGTTATTTCAAAAATGTTAAAACAGATCATTTTTAATCGTAACCAATAGCCTACATAGCAATTTTTATACTTCTAACTTCAGAAATAACAAAGTTTCATGCAAATTTTCACCCTTAATTGAGCCCGTGTGCATCTGAAAGTGAGGAGGGTAATAAACATTACTGTACTTAGGTCTTAGTAGACCCGTTGTGCCACCTCCCCAAGGAAACTCCCTCCTTAGTGCGCCGCCCTATGATACTGATATAAAGTAGGTGACAGCGTCGCCGAGGAGAATCTCTTTAATGTCGGCCGAGGAAAGCCATTACTCACCCAGTCACAAAGAATGTGCTCCATCGTCACAACCTCTACACAGAGGTGTGTCATTTATACCCATTCTGAAGAGGTGTTTTCGCAATTGAAAATGCCCAGTAAGACGCCCGTGATTAGACGAAGGTTCTCCCCAGGCATTGCCAAATAATGTTTAGCTGTATCCCTGTCAGAATACTTCAGTAACTCCGTGAAAAGTTACAGTTTACTGTTTCATTCCATCGTCTTGTGAACTGCTGATGAGAGTGTCTTTTGATTAGGTCCCTCATCGCAGACCCTGTCAGACCTTTGAAAGGTTCGGGTCTAAAAGGTTTGGTCCCGGCAGCCTTCCTGGCCAACAAGTCAGCAATGCGATTGCCTTTAAAGTGAGCGTGTCCTTTGGTCCAGCAGAGGGTGACCACACAGCGTGCACAAGGGCACGGTGACATTTTAGTACCAGACCCGAGGTGTAGCCAATTTAGACTTTAAGGGGAAGAATTTTCTAAAATCCTTTTTTAACTGACGTCTTCTACTCATAATCTATTTCTGTAACCAATTTCATCGCCACAGATCAACTAGTTTTCGGGACTTGGATATTAGTCAATGAATTAGTCAAGGCAAAAAAAATACTTTGTTTTTTTTAAAACTGGATGAAGCAAATATTTTAATAAAAATCGCCGAAAACTCAGTCGTTGTGTACTTATCTAAAAATGTATTTGTCTCTCCCGAGAGGAAGGCAAATAGTTTTTCTCCCTAGAAATAAAAAGTGGTACTGCAAGGGAAAAAATATTATTTTCTAAAAAGGTAGTGGAAAATAAAAATTAGAGTAAATTTTAGATTATATTTTACCAACGAACTCAAGGACTAGAATTAACGCAACGCTAGTTTGTAGGGAGGGTGTTTGGTATAGTGATTTTTGGTTTTTGTTTTGGAAAAACGTAAACAAATTGCCAGATCTCAAAAATTAAAATTAGGAAAGTATTTTAAAATGTTATAAAAGTATTTACAAATATTGGTTATTGGGTTAATATAGGCAACATAGATTTAAAATAATCCATCCTCTGTAGTATATAATGGTCGGCCAGTAAGATCTGTTTACAAGAACTCTCCCGCTCTCACCTTTGATTATATTAAAGCCACACAGTGTTTGTTTACTTTAATTATTTCCAACAAGTCGTTATATTTTGTTTTTACAGTGTTTTTTGAAGTATGAACCAGATTAGGTCTAGAAACATTGAAAAAGGCCTTCGCTTGTTTTCGTTGAGCCATTTAATATACGTTTATAAACTTTTTTTTTAGAGGGCTACGCCCCAGCGTCCTTCCTCAGGGGCCACCTTAGCCGAAACTGTCAAAGCTGCCTACTGCTGGGGTCTTCTCTTCCAACCTTTAAATACAGTACCTTTCACTGCATTCTCAGTACTTTATTACATAGAATGCTCCAAAAAACTGCTTCAAGGATAAAAAAGATCTGCTAAATGTCTTTGAAATCGAAATAAAAAATAAAGAAGGTTAAGGCAACACATGGCTGAACGCAAAGAAAGTACCATTTTAATTATCATTTTTAAATAATTAATTTACTTATTACTTTTGCTATCATTATTTATCTATTAAAAGTTTCAAGACTAATATTTACTCTTGGCAACATGTACAGGACACTCGTATACGTTCAAGTTTTTTTACAATAATTCCTTCCTGCTAAAGAGTGCTGCATTGCTTCAGCGAACATGGTCGTCGGTCATGGTCAGTGTGTCGAGAATTCTCTTGGTCTTCACCGTCTTCACAATAATATTCCTTTTAAAATAATTTATTATTAAACATTTGTAATAATGTAGACATTTTTCGGAATGGTATCTTTAAAGGGTGTTATTTTCAACAAGTAATTTTAAAAACATAAATGGATATTAAAAATTGCAATGAACTTTAATATAAAAAGAAGCAGCGTAGATAAACCAAATAGACCAAAACTTTTTTTTGTTAAGCATTATGTATATAATAAAAATTAAGATCTTAGAAAGGTTTGAAAAGAGGATCTTCATATTCAGCAATGGTTTAAAGTTATAAAAAATTATTTTACTTAAAAACCAATTAAATTTCTCCTCGATTTTTCAATAAAAAAAAACGAGATATGGTTTAAAAGTATTGTAAAGAAGCTTCTATTAAGAAGCGTCTTTACAAGTCCAAGATTTTAGTCTTATTGATATCAGGAAATCAATATTTACGCTAGTTTCAGTATTATCTCGTGGAAGTCGCACAAGGAGATTAGAATGGGCCAAAGAACATTAAATTTGGCAAAAACGAGACGATGCGTTTTTACACCGATGAATCGAGGTCTGGTGTATGACCAAGGAAGTTTAAAGGTGTATGGAAGCCCAATGCTATGGCCCATTCGATCAAAAAATGTCCAGCCCAGTATGAAAATAACTGTCAGAGTTGGCCCCGCCGATTCTGCGCAATAACAAAATTCCACGAAATAATTTAATGTGTTCCCTACTTACATACTGATAAATCAGTGTGTAGTTAGGCAACACATTATACTTTTATGAGAGCCGTAATGGTCTTAGGTTGTCTAAGGTTTTTGGTGCAAAGGCGCGCGCGGCGCGTATGAAACTATATCCGCGCTGTATCGTCAACCGTCGTCGTCTCATCATTCGTCATTTTCGTTGTGGTTTGTGCCCTTTGCGCCGATTGTTTTGCTTTATGTGAGTACCTATATTTTGTGGTTGCAGAAGTTTTTTGGATTGATAAAAACCTTCTTATTTTAGTGATTAGTGTTTATTAAATTGTAACTAAAATTTTGTGTTTATTGTTTGTTACTTATAATATCGTAACAAAATGATTAGAGGTTGTATGGTTTTTTCTTGCAAATCCAAGGGTAACATACCCGGCATTTTTTTCTTTAGGTAAGTATTTCTTATATTTAAATTAGGTGCTTCTTATGAGACGTAACGTTAGGTAACCTAAAAAATAATATATCAATTATGAATAATAAAATAATGAAAATTTCATAGGAAATATCAGTAAGGAAAGTAAGGCAATCTTAACTATCTTTTAGATTTTAGATGATTTCCAGAATGTTTGTGTATTTCTGTGGATTATTAAAAAGAAATAAGGTTTACATTTAGGTAATTTTATTTCATTTAATAATTTAGTACATTCTTTTAAAGGATCAAAATTATTAATTACCTGGCAGACCAGGCAAATTTTATTATATACAGGTCCCTCTAATTGAATGAAAGACAGTACAATTTTATGTTAAAGTTCCTTTTTGCTTTTTCTGTATTTGTTTAAAAAGAAATTAGATTTTTGGTTTCTTAAACTTACATTATCAACTTTTTAAGCTGGACATACTGTAGATACATAATATTTTACGGATTAACGGTTACTGTTACAATGGATACCTAGGTACCAAAGGTTACTAAACATTTTAAACCACTGTTATTCTGTCTCATGAATGTTTGTTATTAGTGAAAAGTATATGCCTAAAAAGCAGTTATAAAAATTTTCACTTTTTAATGTACCACCAGAATCTTAGGATTAGATTAAACTCATTTACACTATCTTGCCCTTCTTTTATCACAAAATTGGTGATAAGTTCATGAAACTATCATACAATGTTTGAAATTTATTTTAAAAAATCTTGTTTTTATTTATTTACAAAGATTTTTGGTAAAAATACAAAACTCACAAAAATATCGACCATTTAAATAGAAGGCTTCTTTCCATATTATATCAGATGATATAAAATCCAATATTACACAATAATTTTAAATATTCTATGGTAGTATCGTTTAATAACCAACCATTTTGTGCAAAAAATAAAAAAACAGCTTGAATTTGACATTTGATGATGTCAACTTTATAGATAGTAACAAAGAATTATGGAAGTCCGGCTCTGACCCACTATTTATTGCGCAAACTTCGCGGGGCCAACCCCCCTATTCCCGCTGCCCTGCACGCCTATACAATTTTGTTCTACAGTATTGGGCTTCCATACACCTTTAAACTTCCTTGTGTATAACCCGATTTAAAAAGACTGAGGGTACAACATCGGGTAATGCATCTTGCTTGCAAACCATTCAGGAAGTTGAAATATACCAAAGAGAAATTCTGTTGGTTTGGACTGGAATTTTAGTAGGTTTTTGAATTGATCGGATTTTTAATGGGAAATGAATATCGGATTTATAATCTGAAATCTATTGTTCGTTTACGCGCTGCACAATTTGGTGAAAATTTTGTACTTATGCACGACAATGTACGTCCGTATGTTGTAAGAACCGTCCAAAACATTTTGAAGCAAACAATATTCTGGTATTGCCATGACCTGAGCAATCTCCTGACTTGAATCCCATCGAGCAGTTTGAGATGTGTATGCAGGCTACAAATTGGGCGAGACGATATTGACAATTTAACAAGAGGTATGCCAAACAGATGTCGAGCTGTCATTAACAACGGAGTTGGTCATGCACTCTTAAAAACTATGACTTTTACTTTTTTATTAAGAATTTTCGATAAATTATTATATATTATATATACTTTTATATATTAAATATTTTCGATAAATTATTTTTTATTATTATATATATCCCCGTTATACCACCAGTTTTTGTGTTTCTGAAAAATTATTGTTAGTAAGAAGACGGATGTATTTCATTTTAAAAACACAAACATTGAATACCTTTGTCCACTAAACAACTTTATGTGTGTATTTGAATAAAAATATATTTTAGACTAGAAAAATCTATTTATTTATTTGTTTAAATAAAAATTGATTAAACAATCAATGCCCTTAGCAATTGTATGACTCTGTGGCATGGTGGCGCAAGGGGCAGCAGCTGCTGACCCAAGCAAAGCTATCTAGCCTACAGAGGCAGGCCTGCCTAATGATCAGGGCGCGCTGCGCTCGACAAAAGCGCCAAGGAAGCTTCCTAGGACTCCTCCTCTGTATATCTACTTGGAGAGAGCAAGGTGGGCAACATACAGACTCATCAAGGGTCAGTAACAAACCGCAGGCGTGTCATATGGAGGGCACTAGTCTCCTCAGGAATGTCCTGTCCTGTGACAGACTGGAAATGCCCTCAGACATAATGCCTACAGCAACCAATTATAATCGGCCTACAGTGTAGTCTACCCAGAAAGGGAGGAATGGAGTCGAAAAACGACCTACCTGCTACGGGCTGACATCTGTTGGTACACCGATGGCTCCAAAACCAAAAACCGTGTTGGAGCTGGAATATATTAACAGAGGCCGAGGGCACTCTCGCAACCATATTTCAAGCGGAGGTACTTGCTATTGAGATGTGTGCTAGATCGCTGGTTGATCGGCACTGCACACGTAAGACAGTTAAAATATTCTCCGATAGTCAAGCAGCTCTTAAGGCTCTTGAATCCAGCCGGTGCAATTCGAAAACCGTCTGGAATTGCAAGGATGCGCTGACTAAACTGGGTCAAAACAATAAGGTTACACTACTGCGGATACCTGGACACACCGGCCTAGAGAATAATGAATCCGCAGACCTCCTTGCCAAAAGGGGGCGGAGACAAAATTCACAGGGCCGGAACCGGTCATCGGTATATCTTATGGAACGGCCAAGCAGTTTATATCAGCTTGGACACAAAGAGAAAATCTTCGGTACTGATGGCATGGACTTCCAGGTCTCAGACACTCGAAGGCCTTCATAAACCCACCGAACCAACAATGTACTGTCAAACTACTGGGGCAATCAAGGTACACCTTAAAACTCTAGTGGGACTGACACGGGACACTGCAGATTAAACACCACATGCACAAGATCGGCCAGCGGAAGACGCCGAATGCCGCATGTGCATGGAGGGGGATGAATCGGCAGAACATACTGTGCTCGTGCCCAGCAATGGCACGACTAAGATTCGCAATCCTCGGCAATGACACTTGTTGCCGGGGAGGTGAAAGATCTCTCTCCCAACAGGATCATCAGATTTATTAGGAGTCTGGACCTGGTGGGAGAAAAATAAAAAGGTGTGGCCCAATAGACCGATCGGTCGCGTGGAAGGGTGTTATACCCACTCACTTTAAACCTACCTAGCAATTGTTCATAATTTTAAACAATTGCTGGGGGTGCCAAAATAATTCGATCAAGAAAATTACTAGCTTTAATATTTTGGACTTTACACAATTCGCAAAAATCTTCTGACGAAATGGATGTAGTAACCCAAAAGATCCGCCCAAAAAACTTTAATTTTTTGCCATTTTTTTGTTTATTGTCATTTTGCAACAACATTTATTTTCATACTGTACTGTAAAACGCACTTTTAAATACTTGGTTTAGTCCGGTAACAAAAATTACCGAACTAGTCCGGTAAAAAAACTCTTTTTACCGGACTTAATACTGTAAAAGTTAATAATAAGTCAAGACCTGAAAACTACTATGTTTTCATTTAAATTCATGCATATTTACTTACAAGGACATAAAGATAAGCCATAATTACGTCTTCGTTTAGAAAATCTATTTTATTTTCACATTTTCATTGAGAAAAGGACAAAAAATCTTTCTATTTTTTTGGTACTAGCTGCCCAGTAGCCTCATTAGATTTTTGAAAAATTTCACCAGGAATCAGTTTTGCACCATCTTCCATCATTTTGTCAATTTTGATTATAAAATAACACTAATTTTTAACTGACTATACTTTTTACCTTGACATAAATAAAACAGGACAGTTGCATTTCCTGGATATATCAACGCAATCTCTCGTCAAATTTAAATTTTATGTCAGGACTGACAATGTTTTCACCAGTAAACCAAAATTCTAAAATCCGTTTCTAAAGCATACAGTTAATTATTGGGTAGATATACAAAGCAGGTTAAAAATACGTTATTATTTTAAAACATAAATTTTGACAGTACAGTATGAAATAAAAATTGTACATTATTCGTCCGAAAAACCTCTCGCATTCGTTTCGAAATTCCATACTTATAACGTAAGATCTATTGCGACTTTTAAGTAATTCTGTCTGATAGAAAAATTAGTAGATAGGTAGATACTTTTCGCTCTCCAAAATTTTTCTCTACGACCAATAGTTACAAAGTTAGGTACGATTAAAGTAGAAAAACGCATTTTTTTGATTTTTTGACATTTTCTCCACATAAGGCTTGGTCTGAAACTCCTTACAACTAACCTTACCTAACTAATGTAAGTTTAAAAAAAAACCTTTTATCTTTTGAACATGTAGCTGATGCTTCAGTTTCAATTATAAAAAAAAACTAAAACACTTTTAATTAAATATTGTTAAGCCGCCTTAACATTTAAAACTATTACTGTACTTTTACAGTAAAAAGTAAGTCGAAACATTTCCATAAAAATATTTCTCACGACTCGGTTTATCTTTAACAATCAGTCCCCATATAGATCCTTGTAAGATTACCACACTTTGAGAATCTTGCGTCTCACCGCGCAATCATTCCGCTAAAACAAAAGAAGAGTAATGGCTGCTTTCGATTTCACAATAAAGATTTATTTGTTTTATATAGTCGTTTGATCGGCATTTCATTTTGTGAAGTTCAAATAAAAATCGATTTGATCGAGTCGTGTTTTAGATATTGCAATGACGAGAAAAAAATCAGTTGCACAGTTTATCATGTGCATATCCTGAGAACAGCAATCTTTCTTTTTCTTGCTTTCTCCCTCTCTATCTCTTTTATTATGTATGGCAGGTCATATACTTAGACAGCCAAGCAGCCCTGAAGGCCATCAGTTCTCCAAAAGTTAATTCCAAACTAGTGGGGGACTGTTTACAGACCCTGAAAAAGTCGGCTTGGCAAACAAACTTACGGTAGCCTGGGTACCAGGCCACGAGGGCCACCCAGGTAACGAAGATGCCGACGACCTAGCCAAAAGAGGATCAGCCATGAAAATGATAGGCCCGGAGCCATTCTGTGGAATCTCGGCAGGCCTCTTTAAAGCATCTATTCAGAGTTGGATAGACAGAGAGTTTCAAAGCCGGTGGGTACAAACACCAGGACAACGACAGGCAAAGCAGTTCATTAAGACCTGCTCGGGCAAGTTTACTTCGGACCTACTGAGCCACAGTCGTAAGGTCGTAAGGATAACGGTAGGTCAACTAATAGGACATTGTAAACTCAACAAGCACCTGAAAAGAATAGGCCTAGTGGAGGATAGCCTGTGGAGGTTCTGCCAGGAGGCTGAATAAACAGCCGTACATGTGTGGTGCCACTGTGAAGCACTATGTAGGCTTAGGTTTACTGGGCTTGGTGAGGAAAAGCCAAAACCGGCGAGATATATGGAGTGGCCAGTGTCAAGAATCTGGAGCCTAGTTAAGAAGACGGGCCTGGACAAGGTACTCTAAAGAACGATAGGAGAAACCACAATAAATCTGGTAAGGTTGCAGTGGTGGAGGTCACTTTTGCCATCTCCGCTCAAATAATCTAATTTAATCCAATCTAATGTATGGCAGGAAACATGTAAACTGCCTCCCGAGAATAGAAGGGTTAAAAGTAATGTGTGAACTAAGTTCCAAAATTTGTACTTACCCAAAACTATACTTGTAAAGCCGGTCTCGGTTAATAATTTAAAACAGAAAAAAAAACTATAACACATTATATTATTGTAAATACTTTTTTTAATACAACCAGAATTAACAAATCAACCAGAACTAACACTAATTAAGAACAAACGATTTGCACTTCTTGTTTGTTAAAATTAAAAATACACTCACGATACATTAGTACTTAGTAGGCTTTAATTATTTATATTTTGCTTCTAAAATTTTAGATATTTTAGGAATTTTTTAAAAATTTTTAAATTACACCTCCCTACTCTGTGTTCATATCTGTGCTGGATGGCATACCAGCAATCGTCTTAAAAAATGCTCCCGAGCTTGCACCTATCTTTACTCTCCTCTTTTAAATCTCTTACGACACAGACATTTTTTCGCAGAGCTGGAAAGCTGCAAGTGTGCAATCTGCCCCCAAGAAAGCATGATAACTCTTCTTCTTTAGTTGTTTGTAAGGTAATGAAAAACATATTAATTTCCAAATTTTACTGCATTTGAAAAAACACTAAATTTGATATGACAGACAATATGGATTCCGTCACAAAAGATCTACAGCTGATCTGCTTTCCTTTGTCTCACTCAACTGTAATAACTTTCGTCTCACTCATTTGAAATAACTTTCTTAAGTTTCTTGGTGAATCTCAGACGTTGCTCTTGACATATCCAAAGTTTGACCAGATCTGGCATGATGGGCTTTTTCACAAACCTCCTTTCTACAGTCTTCCACCCAAGCTTTATTCTTGGCTCTTCAGTTTCTTTTCCAATCGACGTAAATCGGTTATTGTAGATTATCATTATTCCAGCTTCTACCAAATTAATGCTGTTGTGGTTAGTTGTGGTTAAGGGCTCAGTACCGGCACCAACTCTGTTTCTTCTTTACATCAACGATCTTCTCTTTTGCACAAATAATCATATTCATAGTTTTGCTGACGGTAGTACCCTTCATTCTAATATTCAATTTCTCAAGCCAGCCTATCAGCCTGGAAAGCGCTAGACCAATGCAGATATCTCTTTGACAAGACCATAAACTAATCTAGAATTGGGATGCCAAAAATCCTGACCAGTTTAATGCCTCCAAAACACAGTCATGTTCACTGTCAAGTCACAAGAATGCCAATGCTCATCCGTTACATATGAGCGGCCAAGTTCTGCAGAACAAAGAGTGGCGTTACTTTTGAGGATAACCTTAACTGGCTCAAACACATTACATTCTTGGCCTCAGCAGCTTCAACAAAGTTTGGATTTCTCTTCCGACCCAGAAAGTATCTATTTCCTTCTAATCTCTTTACTCAGTATGTATCCCAAATCAGACTCTTTTTAGAATATTTTTCTCATGTCTAGGGATTGATGCGTTACTTACAACTCTGGCATTCTTAATTCCATTCAAAGTAGAGCTGTTCGTCTTATTAATAATTCCACACTTTCAGAAACGCTTCCTCCTCATGCCCACCCATGGGATGTAGATGATCTGTCACACACACTTTTATAGGTATTTTCACGGTTTCTGCTCTGATGTGTTGGTCGGTACAATTCCTCCCCTAGCAGCTCCCTAGAAAGCACCACGTGGTGCCACTTTTATGTATCCTTGTATGCATGTACAGTTTAATATAAGTGAACTTCTACTTTGTTCGTTTCTTCATCTCTAGAGTGTCCAGACTATGAAACCTTCTACCCGCAGAAGTTTTCCCTTCTCCTCCAAATCTACAAATATTTATGTCCCGTGTGAAAAAGTCTTCCTCTTACCACACTTAGGACCTCCACGGTACGTTAGTAATTAGGCCTCAGCCTTGGTGGACTATCCCAAGATAAAAAAAATGTATGAAAATATTCTAAGGCTAGATTTAGTGCTCAACCGACTGTCAGCGCAGACATGGAATGAAAATGTATGCTATACGCGCGTAGCAGCACTGTACTGTAGTTGATATACATTATATTGATATATCTACGTCCGACCGATGTCAGTGCTGACCGTCAGTCAAGCAGTAATTCCAGCCTTATTCTCACGGTAATGAAGAAATCCTATCGTTTACCAAATATATTGAATATTACCATGCTTTACCTATATTCGAAATATTACCAAAAACACAAATTCTGTAATGTATCGGTCTAAACTCAATATGATTAAAAAAATAATCAGTTTATCAACGCCAACACATATAAGGCTCCCAAGGTGCCCCCTACGGTTTGGTAAATATATTTTTTCGTAATTTATTGCGCTCATTGCAAAGTAACACGAAGTACTTCTGTTATATAATAAGATTTATATTTGCAACTGCAGATCATTAACATAATACCAAGCAACAATCCCATCCGATTTGAAATGAGGTTATGAGGATTTTATGCAGCTGATTTATATACAAATAGGAATTAAGATTTGCATTCCTGCAGGTTTCACCAATTAGAGGTCAAGCTGTAGTATTCAAAAAGCATATTATCTTTTTATAAATTTTAAGTCCAGGTCTTAATACTTGGTTCTATTCATTTAAAATGTGGTTTTACGAGGATGGTCCCAGAAGTACCCGACCTGACGTATAGATGGCGATTGTTGTTCAAAAAGAATGGCAGCAGTAAAAAGTACCAACCTTATAAAGCTTGAATTCGAAGTTTGACAGCGTAACCTTGTTTAGTATTTGTTTGGCAGCCATCATTAGTGAACGTTGTCAGCGAATTTATCAACATGGAAAAAATTGATCAACGTTATGTGATTTAATACTTTCATTTGAAAGGGTTAAATCCAACCGATATCGAAGCTGGATTCTACTCGGGGAGAGTCTGCTCCTTCGTTTACAACAGCAAAATACTGGGTCGCAGAGTTTAAACGAGGTCTTACCAGCTGCCAAGATGAACATCGCAGGTGTCGGCCAAATGAGGTGACTACGCCAGAAGTGGTGCAAAAAATCCCTAAAATGGTATTGTACAACCGCCGACTGAAAGCGAGGGAGTTAGCAGGTATGGTGGGCATTTCAAAAAGTGCAGTTCAGCGTATTTTAACTGAATATTTGGACATGAGAAAGCTGTGCGCGATATGGGTGCCGCGATTGCTCACACAGGACCAAAAACAGCGTCGCGTCGTGAGGATGTTTCAATCGAGTGTTTAGCAAAGTTTCGCAGCAACAGAGCCGAGTTTTTGCGCAAATTTATAACCATGGATGAAACACGGGTTCATCACTTCACACCCGAAACGAAAGAACAGTCAAAACAATGGACTGAAAGGGGAGAATCGGCTCCAAAGAAGGCAAAGACAGTTCCATCTGCAGGCAAAGTCATGGCTTCAGTTTTTTGAAATGCGCAAGGGATAATTTTAATTGACTACCGTCAAAAAGAAAAAATGATCAACGGCGAATATTACGCGAACCTACTGCAGCGTTTAAGTAGTGAAATCAAGAAAAAACGTCCTCATTTAGCCAAAAAGAAAATTTTGTTTCATCAAGACAATGCACCTGTTCACAGATCCGTTATCGCAATGGCCAAAATCATCGAACTAAAATTTGAATTACTTCCTCATGAACCCTATTCGCTGGATTTAGCCCTCTCGGATTATTTTCTGTTTCCAAACTTAAAAAATGGCTCGGAGGTCAAAGATTTGCCAACAATAGGGAGGTGGAGTCTGCAGTTGATAGCTATTTTGAGGAGCTCGAGGATTCCTATTATAAGCAGGATATCAAAGCTATTGAGCATCGCTGGGAAAAGTATATTGAATTATAGGGAGACTATGTAGAAAAATAAAAATATTTTTTCCCAAATTTTGTTTGTTTTCTGTGTTAGATCGTGTACTTCTGGGACCATCCTTGTGGGTGTAGTGCATGCAACAAAAAATGTTAAAAGAGATTTAGAATATTTACGAGGAAAGAAATCATGCGATGCCAGCCACAAAGGATTTCTTTTCAATTTTGGCAAATGTTACAAATATAGGTTAGCGAGAATGCATAAATACCCAAAATATCAAGCAAGACAGTCAACAACTATTAGTTGTAAATTGGCAACAAGATTAAACACTTCACATCGCCATTTACAAAACTAAATCAACTAAATGACCATATGCAACTACATGAAGTGAAGTTTGTAGTTATGCTACAAGAAGTCCTAGTTATTCTTAAAAGACCTATTCAACGGTCATTGCATAGGTGTACCACTTTTATTACATAGGTATTTATGGGAGTTAGTCTTTTAGTTTTTTTAGAGATATGTTAGCAGGGCAGGGGTGGGCAGAAAAGTTGGTGCTCTTCTTGCCAAAAATTTCCTTGTGCGCGGTACGGAAAATAGACTCCCCACAGACCTGATTTGTTTTTTTGAAAATTTCTACTAATGCATACAAAATAGCGAGAACGCCAACAACATATTTTAGCCTTTCCTATAAATCTGATGATCGGCGACTGTTGGTGAACTCTTTAAAGAAAGGTCTAAGGGCAATTTTATTCCTTAGTGGAAAAAACAACCATTGGTTTCTGTGGGTCTTGCTGTAAATATGAACGAAATGTACCAGGACATGCATATATTACTTCAGAGCATAAAATACGAATATCATAAATGGAATTGCTGTGTCAATCTAAAAGTTGTTGCACTACTAACAGGACTGCAAAGTGGTTGTTTCCTATGGGCTAGTAGAGCCAGAAACCAACATTTTGCCATAAAGAATTGCCATTACACCTCATCTATATATAAAACGAGGGCTTATAAGAATTTTCATTAAATCCTTAAGCTCCCTCTCTATCTAAAGCTGGGTTGTGGATACTAGGCGCCTATCTCAAAACTTTTCTTTATTTAAGACGGAAATACCCGCGAGTAAGTGAGGAAAAGCATTGGGCCGCAAATACCAAAACTTTTTAAAAACTTGTTGGTTCAGATAAACTAAACCTCGAGACAGCAATGAAGTGTTCCGGCAAGGTTTCTATATAATTTTAATTTTAATCCTTAATTACTTACTCAAAGATTTTATTATACGAAATCCTACATATCTTGTCAAAGATCTTAAAACTTTAAACTTTGACTTTGAATTTCGAAAATAAAAAACGAGCAGGAAAATGGGGACAAAAACGCATTTTCCTGCCTAGGCAGGAATATGCATTGCAGTTCCGACAAAATTTAAAGTACAGAAATGTAACCATTTTAAGATTTTAAAAAGTCTGGTTATAAACAAACAAAAATTATACAGTTGAAAATAAACTAATTTTTTTAACTGTCTTGTACCTACTTCAATACAAAAATAAAGCGTTTTTTTGTAAAAAAAAAGTGATTGGATTTTTTTCGAGGTTTTTTTGTTCATTTAAAATTCACTAAATTGCAAGTACACAATATGGATTTCATATATTTCATATTCCTCTTCCCTTTTCTAAAACCTTAAGTGTGTTATGTAGGTATAAACCAAATTCATATATGCAAATTTAGTAAATTAACATAGATAAAAAAATAACCTAAAAAAATATCAGGAAACGATTTAAAAAAATGCAGAACAGCTTAATATTCTTCACAACAAAGACGGCGCAAAGTCTAACGGACTCAGATGCTGGTCGTAGGACGGTAATTGAAAATAAATTTCATTTCTATTTTATTGACTGTCAACGCTAATAATACCGTAAAAGCTGCCGATTTTTTCCCAACTATCGGAAGCTAGTAATTAAAAGAGTCAGCGATAAAGTTTGCTGCGATCTTATACGGGGAAATTAGAATAAGTAAGGTGTCAAGAACAGCTAACTGGAACTAAAATTACAACCTCTCACTGAAATAAATTATTGTTGAAATTTGCTATTTTATTGAAATTGCTTTATTATTGGATATCGGATGGTGTCTTGGCTTGGGGCAACATTATAAATTCCTTACAATGGCAAAGCATACTGGGTGACTAAGAGATTGTTTTCCAGTTCAGCGCCTTTCAACTTTTTACAGTAACCCATTGAAAAACTTGTGTGACGTCAAGAAGGGTCCATTTCAGCCATGTTGGATTTTATGCCGGACAGTGGCGTAGAATTGAGGTGGAAACGAAAAACTGCTTTTATACGACGAACAAAATTATATTCAAAATATAAATGTAATTCAATTAAGTATTGAAATTAAAAATTAAAGCGACAACACGACGATGGCGTACCTTTTCAATGGTATCTACTACATTAAATATTTTAAAAAATGAAAAAATTAAAATGTGAAAATACTGATGATTGCAATTTATTAAATTATGAGTACTTACTCTACTTTAAACACACGATATTGAATTATTAACACTTTTTCTTTAATATACCCACCTATATTACGACGTTTATAAAATTTTATGAGCAAGTAAAGAAGTTTGGGGACTTTAATTATTTTTTATCTTGGAACAGTCCGCAAGGCTGAGGCTAGTATGAACGCCCCTGGGTGAGCTGAAGTGTGGTAAGAAGGAGTTTATTCACAGGAGACTTAAATTCTGCAGGTAGAGGTTCCATAGTCTTGACACTCTAGGGATGAAGGAACGAAGAAAGCGGGAAGTTGGGGCCTCTCTAGCTGAACTGTTAAAAGATGCATAAAAGTGTATTACATGTTGCTCTTGGGAGCTCCCAGAAAAGGAATTATACTGGCCAATCGTCTAGCCGTAGAAAATACATATAGAAGAAAGACAGGAAGGAAGCTTTTCTGAGGCAGGATCAGAAATGGGCTTTACAAGCTATCTTGAAGATCTTTGTAAGATTACAAAATATCCAACTCCAAATAGATACTGGAAGCCATAGAAAAATTAACTTTTTTTGAATAGAGTGTTTTTGATACTTCATAAAATATAAACTGTCTATTAATCCTTAATTTATTTTATTTTAAAAACTAATTATGTTACTTTTAAAAACTAGTTATTATTTATTCGGACTAGACTTGATATTGCAGAATAATAGCAAAATATTTACTTGACAATAAAATGATTATTTTATGTAAAAAATTGTAAATACAGTTTAATGCTAAAAAACTAAACTTTATTTGTTTCAACTACAACACTAATACATTAATTGCAAAATTAAATAAAATACAACTGAAATTTTTACATTTTGAAATAGATATGGAAAAAGAACAGTACTTAGTGGTATTATTTAATAATATTTTTGGTATACTACATTTCTATTTTAAAACATACAACTATTTAAGCATTAAAATCCTACTTAATACAAACACAAAATTTCATTTATAGTTGTTGGCAGCCCTTTTGCAAGATAAAACAAAGAATTAGATCTCGTGTTCTTATTTGGTACTGAAAGTTTAACTTACTTACAAGTTCTTCGCAGTCCGCTTTATACTACACAATCTAAACAAAAACTTCTTCAGTGCAAGGTAGGTTTACATCAGTTAATTTTAAACTTGTAAAAGGCAAATCCAAAAATATAATTATATTTTAAAACATGTCTTTTTCAACATAATATACCAAGTAATGGTAGATAAGTATCTAAAAATAAAATAAATACAATTAAAAATGTAATAACGCAAACTTAATAAATGCCAAATAATGGGAAAAAAAATTAAAAAAAATTCTGAAGGTACAGGGTATACCCAAAAAAGGGTTTGTCTGAAAAGCAAGTCAATATTACCATTTACTTTCTTGGCAACAATAAATATAAAAAATTTCAATTACTTTTCTAATAACCGTGTAACTACATTCAGAGTTGTGAAGAGTCACTGGTGACTTAAAAACCTGTTTATGTTATCCGAAGTGTAATAATGCAACTGGGAAAGGAACTGCTACAATAAAAATTTGGGTTTTAATAGCAATTAGGATATATCGTATTTTCAACTTACCTTCTTTAATCGCCTTTTCCTTTTAAACAGATCTCATAATCCCCCGCTTTTTTTCAATTTTTTTTTGGGGGGACATATAAAAATCGTCTTTTTTTAAAATGCTCCGAGCAATAAAATTTATGGGAAACACAAGTTTTTGGTCTATTGCACAATTGTTAATTAAAACCAACACTTACACTACCAAAACAAAGGGAAAAACAAAACCAATAAAATATCAACTCTAAAAACATATTTTCAACTGTAAAAATAACCAATAAAAACTCGATATGGCACGACTCTGTCCACAGCTGAGAATGAGGGAACTTTAGAGTTACCAACAGGGCCAACATAAGGACCCTTTTTCACCCCCACGTCTGGACCCAATCCCCATTCTCAATGTCCCCAAAACCCCTTTAGATTAATAGACTGCAACTTACTTACTTACTTAAAAGCTTGATTAATTACGTATATTTACAACACTTCTAAGACTACATCTGCAAACCATTTAAATATATAAAAGAAAGGGTATCATATGTCGGGCATATTCTCGAGTGCCTTTAAGCTTGGAGACGACAACCGGGGAGGGTTGGGGGGGTGGTGGAACCGTAGTGGGGGAAATGTTGGTTTGGAATGAATAGCATTTTCCGATCAGTGTCTCTAAAAATTTTTAGACACAAAATCTACAAAAAGTTTAGAATTTGGGTTAATTGATTGGCTTTGTTTTAAAATATATTGTGGGAAAATTCCCCAAAACCCCAGCTTTTTTTTCATCAGGTACTCGGTTTGATCGGGTAAAGGCAGTTAAAAAGCTCGTTGTATTTTGTCGTATTAATTTATAAAATTTGATCAGTATTTGATTCATCATTCACATCTCATTCATTTTCCTTTTTTTTTTTTTGGGTTGCCCCGTTAGTAAGTTTGTTTTGCAGTTTTACACCGCTGTTGGGGGCATAAAATTTCGGGTTGTTTGTATATTTTGGTGTAATCCTGGTTTTTTGTTGGGTTTTAAAGGGGTTTTGGTGGGGGGGTAAATAGGATTTCAGTCGTCCAGTAAAAGGGGAAGTTTGTGAAAACTTATGTACAAATCGTCATAGTTCTGGGTTTTAAGTTTTGGGTTAAAAATTTTTTCGGCTGTGTATTATAAAATTTTTTGCCAAAAAAAGACGTAGTCTTCTATTTTGGGCAAAATCATGATTGTAATTTTTTGAAGGGGTTGAGGGGTTCCAAACCCGTACCGTTTTGGTACCGTTGTAGTCTGGCATTTTTGTTGATATGTGACCATACTGGGCAGCATATGAAAAGACGTCTAATTATTTTTTTAAAAATTTAATTTTTTCCCCGGGGTAGGTTGATTTTGGGGTAGTAACAAAGACTATTCTTGCTGAAAACCTCATGAATAACTGGGTAACATGTTTTTGGGAAAAAGGCTAGGTATATTATGTAGGTTAAATGAAATTGTTCTTTCATCTTAGTTTGTCAGTCGTTTGTCAAGGTATTTTGTTTGTTATTACTTACCAATAATTTTAAAAATTAATAATCAGGATGTACCCTTTAAAAAAGGGGGGGCCACACAAAAATTTTTGGCAACTTATTTTAATTTTTTACGATTGAGGGTTGTCATTTAAATTTTATTGCGATCGAGAAATCAACGAATTATTGTGGAATGTAACATATCCAAAATATGCATTTTAAGTCGTGTAAACTTTTAATATATTTCAAACCGCTTCCTTCGGGAAAATGTGGCCAGACCAGACCAAAGAATATTTTACAGAAATCACTATATCGATTTCGATAAAACTTCTCATCTCTAATAAAAGCTCTGTATGGGTTTAAAAAAATGTATTTATTTTTAATGAAATTTTTATTTATAAAGTTAACTGTACCTAAAAAATGTGCTTTAAGTTAAGGTAAAAGTTCTCTTGCTTTTATTATTTATATTAAGTAAAATTATGCGCGCTGCAAATTACTATAACTGTTTTATTAAACAAGTCATAGTTCCCACCGGCTCTTAAATAAATGTTTATTCTTTACTTAGTAATAAATGAAGATACTTAGACGGAGTGTAAGTAATAATATTATAAGAATTTTTGAATTTTAAATTTTTTGTAGTATCTTTGAACATATATTAACTATAGTCCAGTAAATGAAGCGACAATGCTGTCAGATAAATCTATACAGTTTTCCTTTGTGGGGCAATTCTTAGATCTGGGGATGCTTTTGAGCTAAAGTTTATCAACATTTACAGGTGGGAAAGGGCTGAAAATGACCCCTCAAGGCCCAAAGAATGAGTTTCCCGCTAATATCTGCCAAAATATGCGAATTGAAGAATTTTTGTTTTGACAAAAAATGAAGATCGCCTTGTAGTCTACAAAAATGGTCTTTATAATTTTTTTCGAAAAATTGAAAGTTTTCGAGAAAACGGGACCCAAAAGTCCCCTTTTTTCAGCTGCCGCTCTCCCGCTAGAATGCCGCTATCTTCATGGATTCACTTATTAGCGGGCGGACCTATTGTTCCATTACACGGGCAATACTGTAAATTTTTTAATCATTCTTAGTTCATCGAAATGGGAAAACCCGTACTTATGATTGCATATGAGTTTGGGTCGATTCTGATTTTTCTAGAATATTAAAAAAAGTGGTCAAAGTTTTTTTTCACAATATTTTGAGAGTAACTCATTAATTCATTGACATTAAAAAAAATGGTTTGTTATTAACATTTTTTTTTATAATGAGACCTTCTTAGCAAGTGTTCAATTATCCCAGAAAATTTCCTTCATAGTGATGAGCGAGACCGGTCTTGGTCTTGCGGTCTTGGTCTTGGTCTTGCAGCAAGACCAAGACCAGACCAAACCAAGACCCTATTCTAAGACCAAGACCAAGCCAGGGTAGCAAGACCAAGACCAAGACCAAGACCGAGGAGGCAAGACTACGCAAGACCAAGACCGACCTGCAAGACTCTTGCACTTCCGCAACTTTTTTTTTAAAAAATTATAATATTCAATTTTTATATTTAATAAGGTATTTTTACAGAAATGACAAAAAATGTGGCGAGAACTCCAAAAAGCGATTATTTAATGAGTTACAGGTTTTTTAATAACAATAATTAAATGGATCCTTTTTTTTTTAAATTTTAAAAATTAAATAACTTTTCTTTTGGACCAACCGAATGAGTTTAAAATTAAAAAAAATATCAAAAAAAACTTCAAAAGGTTTTTTTGTACGGTAAAGGGGGCAAAAAAAAAATTTTTTTGCCCTTAAAAAGGGAATTTTTTAAAAATTTTAAAAAAAAAAAAAAAATAACGTCATTTTTTTTATCAAAAAATTCCCAAAAAAAAACAATTAAAAATTTAAAAAAAACTTATTTTCTACAATTGACATTGTTTCTAATGACAGTTTTTTCACTTTTACAGCATAATATACAGGGTGTTGCAAATTCGCTGTATGCAGGGGGTCTCGTAAACCGTAAGAGATACAAGGTCGTTAAATTGAGGCAAAGGTGCGCATTTAGGTCCTAACAACATGCTTATTAGAAAGTTGTAAAAAATTCCGAGTACTTCCGGAGATATCCGGAAAAAGCTGAAATTTGCCGATTTTTTGTTTTCTGTTAAATAAACATATTTTCCATAAGGGACAATAAGTGACGGAAGGCACATCATTTTTCTAGGGCTTTCCCTTTTTTAATAAATATTAAGTGTTATACTTTTTGTAATTGGGATAATAAGGGATCAAAAAAATTTTAAAAAAAACCTAGGTCCTATTAAAAAAAATAAAGTTGATGATGGTTTAACGAAATCAAAACGTCGTAGAAAAATCTCTCAACGTTGTTTTGTAGAGCTTAAAAAGTGGCCAAGAGAAAGTGCTTTTGTTTTTTCATATCCCTTTAACAAAGAGAAAAAATAAAAACGAAATCGGAAATTTTTTTTTTTTTTGGATATTTCCGAAAGTATGGGGAAATTTTCAACTTTCTAATAGGCATGTTGTTAGGGGAAACCAAATGCGCAACTTTGCCTCGATTTTACCCCCTTATCTCTTACGGTTTACGAGATTCCCATGCATACACTCGAATTTGTAACACCCTGTATGGGTGGTGTTTTTTTTAAGGATTTTTTTCATATATTTTATATTTTGGGTTAAAACTAAAAATAAAAAATTTTCTTAAGTGGCAGTGGATTTTTGGAAAATTCGGGAAAAAAAATTTTTCATTTTACTCCCTTTTTTTTTATAAATTTTTTTTCAGTTTTTAACCATAATGAACGGTTTTTGAAATATCGAGCTTTTTCCGTATTGACCCCCTTGTATAGCAAAAATTTATAAAGTATTTGTACAAACTTTGTACGGAAAATGTTTGATAATTTAAAGATAAAAAGTTCATATGAACTGAAAAGATTCCTGAATAACTTTTTTTAATCAGAAACCAATATTTACCCATTAGAATCTTTTTTTCCAAAAATTTTACATCTGGTTAAAATTTAAAATTTTTTCTGCTACAATACTAGTTTTGTACTTATTTTAATTTTATATCCCTTTTTTAAGGGAAATTTAAAAATCTTTTATCACTAAAATGTTTTTATGTGCCCCCAAATGTATAAAAACAGGTTGTTCTCAATTCAACTTAAAATGGGCATAAATTAAAAAACCCCCACATTAAAAATATGCTTTTTATTCAAATAATTTAAACCTATGTGTAAGGTTAAAACTGGCAAATTTTATAATTTTAATGAAAAAAAAAAGTTTCCATCTTTATTTATCTTTAAGTATTAAAAAAAAAAATTTTTTTTAATATTATTTAGTTTAAATTATTACTACCAAAAAAAGCAAACCGGAAGACTCTTTTAGCAAGACCAAGACCGGTGGTGAAGACCAAGACCAAGACCAAACCTTCGAGCTTGCAAGACCAAGACCAAGACCAGGCTAGCAAGACCAAGACCAGCCCGACTTGGTCTTGGTCTTGCTTCCTTTTCCCTATTCCCCTTTCCCCTTTTCCTCGTTTTGATCAAAAAAATTTTTTGCCCATCTGCATTTTAGCTGTTTCTGGTTTTTTTATCCCGGGGAAAAAGCTATGGGGTTTTTTGACGGGGTTTTTCGAAAAATATTGGTGTTGCGAAAAAAATGGTGGGAACCATTTTTGTAGATTTCGTGGTGATCTTTAGTTTTTGTCTAAACAAATTTTTTTTAATTTGCTTATTTTGGCAGATATTCTCGGGAAACTAATTTTTGGGAATTTGGGGGGCCATTTTCAGCAGGGTCCCACGTAGGAATCGTGATAAACTTTTTGTCGCTCGAAAGCATCCTTTAGGACCTAAGAATTGCGCCACAAATGAAAACTGTACAGATTTATTTACAGCTTTGGTCACTTTTAGGTTTTCAGTTACTGGACTACTAGTAGCCTGATCAACAAAGACAATAACGTGTTTATTCGAGATAAAGCTCCTAAAAATATGAGAGATAGCTTATTGGATTTGAAGTAATGTCTAGAAAAACGTATTTAAAAGATTTTTCGGCACGCAAAAATTTGAAAAATTTATTAACAAATTAAGTTAAAAAAGGCTTTTTGTTTTATAATTAAAATCTTTTAAAAAAGCTCCTAACAGAGGAGTAAATATCCAATAAAAATGTCCTGACTTCCGGAGTATTATCTATACTATTTTTAATTTTAACTGGACAGTGAAAATAGTTGAGTAAAATTTTTTGAGTATTAAATATTAATTAAAAAATTAGAAAAAATTATGGTGTATTCAATATACTTTAGTAAATAAATTCCCATTAAAAACAAGTTTTTAAGTTCATTTTTCAACAAGTAGGGCTATTGTAAATTAACATTTTTTTTCGATCTCCGTCTTTATTAAAGACAATAAAAAATGCTTAAATAATTGATTTATAATTTTTTTGCTTTTTGGAGGCCCTTTTATACATATGTATATAATTAATAGGATCACGTTAAAAAAATCTTTAAAAGTCTTTTTTTTTATTTATTACATATTTTTTTAATTAACAAAAAAATATTTTTTAAATATACAGGGTGGTCAACTAAGAATGCGAGGTACTGTATCCGGAAACCTATTCATCATAGAGGCTTGCGGCGAAGAAAGTTATTACTAAAACTGCCAAGAGAAAATCATGGAAACTATTTTCAATTTTCTGAAAGGGCCGCTAGGGGGCGTAACTGCAATCTTAAATCTAAAAAAATGATGATCCTGTGACTTTCGCCATATTAACCTGACAAAAAAATACCTGATCTATAAAGTCGAGGATAATCTGAACCTTTTTTGTTTGACAATTTTTTCTGTATCTCGAAAAAAAAAATGATGGGGGTTAAGGGGTCCCAAATTGGTTGGGGGAATGTATGGGGATCTTGGAAACCACGATAGATAGAAAATCGGTTAAATGGGGGGGAAATTTTGACAAAAATTATGTTAGTAAGCAAATGCCTTTTACTACATGGTTTTATCTATTCAGGTTTTTGAGAAATTTTAAAAAACCCCGGGAAACATCATTTTCGAAAATCGGCCATATTTTTTTTGGGGAGTAAAATTTTTTTTCAAATTTAAAAAAAACTTCTTTAAAAAATTTTTTCGTAGAATATGACCGAGTAGTCAATTTTTATTTTCTACGTTTGGGTTTTTTTAGAATCATCATTAACTTTATTTTTTCATATGGACGCCATATTGGATTTTTACGCAGCCAAATAGTTTTTTTTTATTCTGATTTCAACAATGTACAACATGTTATAATTTAAGAGTTTATAACCTCATTTTTTTAAAAAAACAAATATTTTTTCAATTGGCCTTGATTCCGGAAACGTTTTTTTTTTGTAAACAAAAATTTCATTAGTAATTGGTAAAATAGAAAAAAGGGGGAACAGATATTTCACGAAAGGGTTTTTTCGCGAACATACCTATAAGTTAATACGTTTTCCCCAAGAAAATGTAATGGGCCCATATGAAAAAGTAAAGTTCATGAATCATCATCAACTTTTTTTTTTTCTATGGGTGCCATTTGGGGTTTTTTGCAGCCAAATAGTTTTTTTTATTTTTATTTCAACAATGTATAAAGTTATAGTTTAAAGTTTATAACCTCATCCACTTAAAAAAAAAAATATTTTCTCAGTTGGCCTTGATTCCGGCGAATGTCATCTTGCGTCATTATCAAGTTAGCTCGGGTACTTTTTATTTTTTTTTAACTTTGAAAAATGGTTAATTAGTTAAAGAAAAACTTGATATTTTGCAACGTTATTTCCAAAGCAATAGAAATTTTAATTAGCTGCGCAAACGTATTTCGACAATTTTCCTGAAAGGCAGCATCCTAAACTAACATACTTTCGAAAACTGGTTACAAATTTGCTTAAATTCGGAATTTTTAAAAAAACCCGACCTAAGAAGTACGTTGAAGAAAATCGACAACGAGATGCTGAAATTAACCAACTTTTTAAAAAAAAATTCCAACTTCTTCAAAGGGATGTTGATAGGAAATTCCACATACCTAACCCAAAACCCTTCAAAAAGGGAGTTAGGACTATTTAAAAAATATCGTTAATAGGTTAAGAAATATGGACAACTTTTTTAAAAAAAATTTTGTTTAGCCACTTTTCATTGTTTTTTTTTTTCACTTTTTTTAAATTCTTGTTACGTGGTTTTGTTGTAACACGGTATTAACGTTATAGCTATGTTCGCGAACCCATTTCTGTAAAATATCTGTTCAGCTTATCTATTTTGCCAATTACTAATATTTTATTGTTTTTCCAAAAAAAAAAAAAAAACGTTCACCGGGATCAAGGCCAACTAAGAAAATATTTCTTTTTTAAAAAAATGAGGTTATAAACTCTTTTAAAAATAACATGTTATACATTGTTGAAATCAGAATAAAAAAAACTATTTGGCTGCGTAAAAATCCAACATGGCGTCCATATGAAAAAATAAAGTTGATGATGATTCTAAAAACCCGAAACGTAGAAAATTAAAATTGACTACTCCGCCCCCTTCTACGAAAAAAAATTTCTTTGAAAAGTTTTTACAGATTTGAAAAAATTTTTTTCTCATAAAAAAAATATGGCCGATTTTCGAAAGTGGGGATTCCCCGGTTTTTTTTAAAAATTTTTCAAAAAAACCGTATAGATAAAACCATGTAGTAAACGGGGGTTTGCTTACTAACATAATTGTCCAAAACTTCCCCCATTTAACCGATTTTCTATCTTTTGGTTTTTTTGATCCCCAAAATTCCCCCCCCAAATTTTGGGGCACACTGTATAAAGGATTCCGTAAAAAACACGCTGTATCTTCGAAATGGCCAAGCCGATTTTAACAAACTTGAGCTAGTTGACAAGAGCTATTCTTGGTCTATAAATGTTATAAGATTTGAAGTTTTGTTAGTTTCACCTGTCGCCGCTAGAGGGCTTATTTCGACATTCTGACAGAAATGGTTAACTTTCTCAAGAAACTGAAATGCATTGTTTTTTTTTTTTATATAGGAAAGTAGCTAAATGTTGCCCAAACAAGCCAAAAAACTCAATCTTGATATTTTTTTTCTAACCTTAAATGTAGGCCAAAAAAAAAATTAAACGCCAATATCTTAAAAACTATAAAAGCTACAAGAAATTTTATATGACACATCTTATATATTTTTACAAAACCTTTAATTTGGGTTTTATAATCTTTTCGTCTAAATGCAGCACTTTACGAGTTATAATCAAAAAAACAAAAATTTAAAAATTCCCGAAAATTCGATTTTTTTATTATAACCCGTAACGAACTGCATTTAGGCGAAAATATTATATAACCTAAATTAAAGGTTTGATAAAAAAAAAATTAGCTCTTTTCAACTAGCCCAAGTTTGTTAAAATCGGCTGAGCTGTTTCGAAGATACAGGGTGTTTTTTATGAAAACCTTTAAATACCCCCTACCAATTTATTTTTAGAGATACAGCACAAATTGATACAAAAAAGGTTTAGATTATCCTCGGCTCTAGAGATTAGGTATTTTTTGTTTGGTTAATACAGCGGAATTCCCAGAAACATCACTTTTTTAGATTAAAGATTGCAGTTACGCCCCTTAGCGGCTATTTCAGAAACTTGAAAATATTTTCCACTTCGCTCTCATCCGAAGTGTTATATTAGAACTTAGGTGCAGTGCCTTGTGTCGATCGGGCATTGTTTCGCCCGAATGTTTTATAATTTAAATTTAAAATACCCTGTTATAAAAATTCGTTTAATTTTTTTTTTTTCAGAAGTGTTATTAAGGTATTGAGTGTTATTTTTAGCCCATAAAAAATATGTTTGAGGGACCTATTCACCTTATTTCTTATATTTTTGTAGTAAGTACATTAGCAAATTAACTGCGGCAAAAAGTAATACCATATTAGCGATTATCGAACCATCGATAATTAAAATTATTAATAATTACAATTTTCTATTCCTAGTGCTCAACAAGTAATCAATTTTTTTTCTCTAATGGTGAATTAAATCATTTAAATATAATTAATTAATAGCTAATAGCAATTTGTCTATGATTAAAGTGTAAAATCTAACTGTAATAAATGGTTCTCTAAAAATAAAAATTGGTTGGTCACTAACATCCGTTGGGTATTCTTGGGTTGGTTTTTTCTAA
>JAHBCN010009142.1:0-36415 GCA_019359885.1 Listronotus oregonensis | reverse complement strand
AAAATGAGCCCACAGGAATATATCAACCAACCAGTCTCTGGCTTATACAGATTTGTAAAAGAAATAAGACTAATGAAAGGA
Source organism: Listronotus oregonensis (assembly GCA_019359885.1). Classification (NCBI taxonomy): domain Eukaryota; kingdom Metazoa; phylum Arthropoda; class Insecta; order Coleoptera; family Curculionidae; genus Listronotus; species Listronotus oregonensis. The sequence continues at coordinate 36,334 of JAHBCN010009142.1, read as the reverse complement.
TTAATCTAAAAGATAATGGGAGATTAGACACGAAAAGCCCAAGAGGCTGCGCTGCCTCCGGTAGTGAATTAAAACGGCTCCCAGGAAGAAGAAGAAATACTAATTTTATTTTTCCACCATATATCACAACAATTTTATTAAATGCAGCAAGACAGTTGTCTCAAAAAATCCTTAATACTACAGAATATCTGACAGTCTCTGTAAAATAATTAATTTGCAACTGCTTTGTATCTTAATCCAAGTTCCACACTGGAAAATATGTTGTTACTTCTCTTGTTAACAATCATTAAATACTAAATTGGATATAAACTAGAATTAACTTATAAGCGTCCAAATACTATTTAAACCATCCAAACATTGTTTCAAGTAAGCGTTGGGTCTGACCATTAAATTCCTCATTATTTTCTGTAAATCCAGTAAAGTTGGTAATGATAAATTACTAACACAAAATGTAGACGTTTTAATTAAGTGTTTTCATGCATGAAAGTCTTTAATATTATGGTTAAATGTCAAGTTAAAAATTTTCCTAGATAAATTTTAGTCAAACAAACTATGTCCATAATTTAGGTAATTATATATTCATTTCTACCGATTAAAATTGGTCAAAGTACCTATTTAAGTAATGTGAGCGCAAGCCAAAAACCACTTATAAAATGTATTAAAATGGTTAGTTTTTAAGATATTTATAAAAAGGAAACAAATAGAAACCCTATTACTATTATTTAAAAAAAGCGTTAAAACTTAGGTTTCTTACTAAAATAAAATTAAATCATCTAAATAATATGTAATCATGGGAATTTATTATACAGGGTGATTTATGAGAAAATGTTGATACTTCAGGTACGTAGTTAGGGTCCAAAAATAAACATAAAAATCTTTATAAATATGGGTCCGCAAGGCCTTCTTTTCGAAATACAGGGTGTTAAAGTTTTTATTTAATTTTTCTATTTTTTAAATAAAATTATAAAACCTACCTTATGTTTGGTGAACATAATTTAAGAATAATAATTTTATTTAAAACTAAAATACATATTGTTTAATTATACATTTTGTTTAATTTTTATTTTTTAAATTTTCCTATAATAAAATCAGATGCGTAGTATTCTTTAAAAATCCAAATATCTTAAAACGTTGCTCATATCAACTTTTCCCAGGTATACCTTTTTGACGTCGAAATGAAAAAACAATTATTTAATTTATTTAAAAATGTAATACAGGGCCGTACCAAAAAGTTGTGATTGTTCAAAATAGCGTAGATGGCACCCCCTACAAGTAAGAGCCGTACTAAGATTAGGTTCGGATCCGTCATACCAAGAAACCCCTGGATACCAATTTTTACTCCAATATTACCATTATCATAGATTTTATTTAAAAAATAGAAAAATTAAATAAAAACTTTAACACCCTGTATTTCGAAAACTAAGACCTTGCGGACCGATATTTGTATAGACTTTTATGTTTTTGAAGTATTGACATTTCCTTATGAATCACCCTGTATAGGGACCTTTATTATTAAATCAAAAATCCTAAATTTAGAAAAAAATTGTCAATGTAAAATAATTTTAAACTACTTGCTTTGCTAACTTTTATTCACCATTAATAAAAGGAAAATCCTACTGAAAATAAAACAGAATAACTCAGGATCATTTGCAGTAAAGTCCTTAATAATAAAATGTCAAAATCATAAAATACCTAGGTAAAATTTCTTTAGGCAAAGGGCGCCTGTTAAAAGTGTCATATTAAATTATACTGAAAATGAATTTTCCTCGGTTTACGCTTTAGAAACGTTGCGCATATTTTAGTATAAAGAGAAATATTAGTGATTTTTTTATTTTTTAAATACAAGTGTGTACTTCAATATTGCTACGATGTTACTTTGGCAAAGCTTTGTCTGTTTTTTATTTCAGTCTGCCAGTTGTATCGTACCACCGAGTTCTTAAGTTTTTGGTTTATTTTGTGTGCTATTTACCCACTCTCCTAAATGGTAAGAACTTTAAGAGATTGATTGAAATACCTTAAATGCAGAAACAAGTTAAAAAAGTAATCTATGGTATACTTTTAGATGAATATTCAGATATTTGTTCTTTGTATTATAGAATAAAACTTGTACTATCTTTTTGTTGATGTCTTAAATTGATATAAAAGACCTTGTAAAAGTAAATCGTGTATTAAAGCTTTTAATGCCCCGTCCTTTGTTCGTTGCTATTATATTTTACCAGTTTAGGCAGATGTTTTATTTACTGGATACTAAGAAGTCAGTAAAGATTTTGTAAAAATAATAAATGCACTTTTTATATTCAACCTGCTTTAAAGATTTTAATGTCAAGTAATATTTTTTAAATTTATTTTATACAAATAGAATATACTGTTTAGAAAAATCATACAAGCATTAAAGGGAATATTAAGGACCATCCTTAAGTACATAAAAGGTTCGCATGTGTCGATTAGTATTTGGACACTTAAGTGTTTTTTCTATGTATATCCATATCTTATTTTAAAAAAGGTTTAAGAAACGGACTTACTGTATAAAAAAATTAAAGCTAAATAATTATGTATACTTGCTAATACTTAATTGCAGTTATCTACATACTAATGTGTGTATACATGTGTATTTTCAACGCCATAGATATTGTGCTTGGCTTTGTTTACCGCAAAGAGCCAATTTTAAAGAAAATTTAAATGTAAATTGCACCCATAATAGTATTTTAAAGGCACCGTCTTTGCAGTTCAAACACATCTATGTAAATATCAACTTTCTAAAAGAAAACGCAGCTATTAATGTAAAATATAAATTATCTGGTATAGAGTTAAATATACCTAAAAAATAAATGTAAATCATTTTGTAGCTTTTTCACAACTGACAATTTTATGATTACAGTCCCTTATTACCTTTAATTTTAGTAGGTATGATATACATTTGTTTGTTGTAGTGGATATGATATACGTTTAATTTTTTTATTATTCTCTAACGAAATTTTGCTGCATGATGAAATACAGTCCATGGCCTGTTATCTTGTTTAATTGGGGGGTAAGGGTGCCTTTTATGCAAAAGAGTATTTTTAAAAAACAAATAGACTATCCCAAAATAAAAAAGTGGCTTTATAGTCAGCATTTACTCTGTTTATTTTCGTTTCTGAAACACACTAGTGAAAAAAATGTATTGCATTAATATAAAAAACTGACGTTTTAAATAAATGCAATATATTTTTGTTTTGATGTTTTTCACAAACAAAAATTAACAACTTATAGATACATAATTTAAATTAAAAAAGAAATAGGTTAGTTTTGCTACAAAGAGTTTAAGAATGTAATTTCTAATAATAATATTCTACCAACAATAAAGCACAAACTACTTGATCACTTTTGACTTTTTTTGACATTTAAAAAACATTTTAAAATATTTTTGTTTGCAAAGCCACACAATATATCAGAATAAAAATAGTCCAAGAGAAACAACCACTTACTTTTAGAGGTATCTTAAAAAATTATTTATTTCCTCTTTTTAAGAAATACCTTAATTTTACCGTTTCTTTTTAATTTCCGTTGTCTATAAAAAAACAATAATCTACTTAGGTACATCTAAGTAAATCCCAATATTTTTTTATCCAGAGATTATAAATATTCAGTAACTTATTTATTTCCAATAATCCTGTACGTACAGGGTGGCGTCTTTTGATAATTTTTATAGTATTGGGAAAAGTACAATTCAGATCCAGTTCAATTTTCGAAATCATTACAACGGTGAAAACAAATCGCAGCTTACTTGATTCATCATTTTATCATTTTTTTTAGTCACAGTTTTAAAGATATAATGTAAAATTACCATTTTTTTTTAATGGAACACCCTCTATATTAATCTACTATTCGCTTTAAAATAAAATTACTTTTTTATTGATACTACACTCTACATTTTTATTTGTAGAATAAAATGGTTATTTGTAAAAAAATCGAAATTAAAAAAATATATCGAAAACCTTAGCATATTATTTAAATTTTGCACTCCTTGTATAACAATTTATGATTTGTTATTATTTTTTTATATAAGTTCTTTTTAACTAATTGCTTGTTTGCTAATTTTTTATTATTTTTTAAACGATCCATAGGCAACTAGATTTATATCTTTTTTTTAGAAGTATTAAATCTTAGTTACCTACTTTTTGGATATCTAGCGAAACCTATTTGTAAAGCACTTTTACTTTGTTTTTACTTGAAACATAACATTAAATGATATCTAATATATAATTTAAAGATTTTAAATTCCATTTCATTTAAATCAAAATTTAAGAGTATAAAAACCTGGCAGTATGTAATTTTTATTTCTTGCTTAAATGCTATACAAAATATCGCAGAGATCATTGGTGTCTATGCCAATTTGCATTCTACCAAACAAAAGACGTACCTAGTAAATTAAAATTAAGAATAAATAAAAAAGAAGCTATTTGTTAATAATTTTAAAATATTATTTATTATTTCCTCAAAAGTAATTAACTTAAAAGTTGATGGACTTATTGAAGTGTAGATACTTAGTTTTATACAAGGTGTGCAAAATTTAAATCTTATGAGGTTTGTCTTGAATATTTTACAAATAACCAATTTTTTTGAAAATACATCTAAAGTGTGCGACATTAATAATTGGGTAATTTTATGGGAAAAGAAACGGTAAAATAATATATAAGGTGTCCCATTTAAATAAAGGCACCTATAGAAAATGATTAGGTGCGGCACTTGGTTCTATGTAAAATTCTGCATAAATATGCTATTTACAATTACTCTATTTTAACTAAAAACCGAGATAAAAAGGTGTACTGAAACCGTCAAAATTTAAAAAACGCCCTGTATCTTCAAGACGAATCAAGTTAGCCGCGATATGTTTTAACCGTGGTAATTGTTTGAATGTGCCATTAAATTTGCTCTTGTAAATTTCCCAATACCCAGAAAATATATCGAAAGGCGCCACTCTGTATAGTAAAACCAATATTTATTGAAAATCGCAATTATAAGATGACTGCTCAAAATTAAAAAAAATATCCCCCTATAATAATATAAAAATATTTTCATATTTTAATGCGTAGTCCTGGTACGCTACATTAGATACCGCTCGCCGGCCAAAAAAACTGAAATCAGTTGGAATGCATTAACGCTCCGCCTCTTCAGTCCATCTTGGCCGTGTGAGATATCTTCTTAACAGTGGACAAAAGCATAAAATTAGACATAATGAAATAAAAATTAACGATTTTGAATTTTTAATAAAGGAATTATATTTTAATTAAAACATATACTGGGTGCCACAGATTCGAGTGCATGCATGGGATACGAAGACGGTTAAATTATGGCAAAGTTGTGTATTTGCGTAACTAATCATATCCACTTTAGAAAGTTGCAAAATTCCAAATACTTCCGAAGATATCCGGGAAAAACCGAAATTTGCGGATTTCGTTTTTATTTTTTTCAGACGTTATTTAAAGAGATATGGAAAAACAAAAGACACTTTCTCCTGACCACTTTTTAAACTCTACAAAACAGCGTTAAGAGATTTTCCGTACGACGTTTCGTTTTCGTTAAACCATCATCAACTTTGTTTTTTTTAAATACAGACCTAGATTTTTTATTTAATTTTTTTGAGCCCCTTATTATCCCAATTACAAAAATGTATAACACTTAATATTTATTAACAAATATGGAACGCCCCTATAAGAAATGATGTGCGTTCCTTTTCTAACTCATTGTCTCTTATGGAAAATATGTTGATTTAAGGAAAAAATATTAAGTGTTATACATATTAATGGGATTATAATCTTAAAAATCAAAAAATTGGTATATTTAAAAATAAATTTGGGTGAGGGAAAAAAAACAAAACGTCGAAAAATTTTTTCCCCCTTTTTTTTTGGGAAAAAAATGGCCAAGGTTTTTGTTTTTTCATACTCTTAAATAAGGAAGAAAATAAAAAAAACAAATAAAAAAATTTTTTCGGTTTTTTGCTGGGAATTTTTCCCTTTTAAAGGGGACAGGTTGTTACGCAAATCTTTTTCCAAATTTGTTTTCTTCTTTTCCTTTCGAGATCATGCCCCTCTGGGCCCCCTTATATTTAAATTAAAATAAAAAACGGTTTTTAAATAAATTTTTTTTTTATATAGTTTTGCCCTTTTACTTTTAATTAAACTGTATTCTACAAGTAACAACATTTTTTTTATTAATTTTTTTTCCGGCGTGGCATTTAATTTCAGTTTCTAATTTAAATTTTTTTTATTTAAGGGGGTTCGAGCTTTATTATTATTTTAAATGGACTTTGGGAAAAAGATTAAAAGTACGTTATTATTAACTCATTTTTTTAAAAAAATTTTTTTTTAATGTTTAGAAAAGAATGTAAAAAATACTTTTTTTTTATTTTATAAAAAAGGTTTTTTTTAAATTAAGGCAAAATTTTAAAATGGAAAAAATTTAAAAAAGACTTGCCCCACTAACGCAACAAGTTGTTTTAAATATTTTAAATTTTTAAACATTAAAATTTTTTTAAAATAAACCACTTTATCCGAGGATAAGGGACAAAAAAAAAATTTCTTTTAAAAATATATCTTTGTTAAGGGGGGGTTTTATTAATCATGAAGTGAAAGGAAACATCCCCCCAAGAAACTAAAAAATTTGATGAAGCAAAAATGATATTTGGGGATGTTTTACTTTATGAATCAAGTGCCCCCCCAAAAATGCAGAAACTAAAAAACGATATGAATAAAAACCCAGAAACCCAGCATATTAAAGTTAGGTTTTGAAAAAAATTAAAACTCTGATTATAATGGAATTGCAATTTGCAAGGGGTTTTACAAATAAAAATTTTGGGGATAATCGAAATATATCTATCTTGATGAACGGGACACCCGTGTTTTTTTATGGTTGGGTAATGTTCCCAATAAATCTTTTCCCCGCTCTAGAGGAAACCATTATTTTTAAGGGGAAGGGTTTTTCAACGCTCTTTTATTGTCTGCTAAAAATATTAAACAATCATGCGCTGATTACCACGAAGACATGACTGCCAGCCTCTTCGAGAAATGGTTTGTGGAGCAATTATTGCACAACATTCCAGATAATTCAGTTATATTTATGGACAACGCATCTTATTATTTCCGTAGAAGTATTAAACGACCCAACACTGGCACCAAAAAAAAAAGACATTTTAAAATTCATGAAAGAAACAAAACAAGAGTATTTCCAATAACAAGCAAACTAAAAAAGTTTTATTTGATTTAATAAAGCAACAAAACTTAAAGCAGGAATATTTTATTGAAAATGAACTTGTTAAAACTCGATGTCATACTATCCTTCGTTTGCCACCATGTTATTGCATATTCAATCTAATAGAACTTATTTGGGCTCAATTATAAGACTTTTGCGACAATTAAACCAATCGCCAACTAGACCCTACAGTTTTAGCTAATATAAGAACAGCTGTTGCGATAAAAATAAAACGATTATGGAAAAATTATTAGTAATAAAAAAAGAAAATGAATACATTGTCTTGCCACCTGTTAACCCAATTGTTATTCAACCTGGATTTAACTCTGACGATAGTGACGATTTCGACAGTGATTACTCGTTGTGATTATTCAAAATATTGCGACATTGTAAATACATTAAACACTTTATAGATACAAATTTGTATATAATTGTAAAATTTGTGCATCCATTATTATTATAATATTAAATAACTTATACGCCTAATTAAAAATAGTTTTTTGTATACACTAATAAGGCACGTTGATACACGAACACGGTAGACGAAAAATATTAATTAACTTGTTTGTTTTCTTTTTCCAATAATTTTATATTATTAATAATCTATATTTATATTTCGACGCCTATGGACTCCACGTCACTTCAAATAGATCTACCGAGCCGACTTTTTTATGCCATTTCAATTCACAATGGCAATACTATACATAAAGTTCTATACCTAAACCTTAAAAATTTTGGTGAAATATCTTTTATAACTCGCCATTGTTTATTGAAGTATAATCCAGGAGTATTTGTCACTATTTAACTAAAGTTGGATAAGCTTAAATAGATTTTTAGAGTTAATGAGTTAATTTTGTGTTTAATGCGTAGGGAAGTTTGAGTACTTGCAAAAGTTTGAAGTTGTAGTGAGATACAGTACAGTATCGTATTGTTTATGTGTGCAGGTGGTTCTAAGAATTTACGATGCTCATAAAAACTTTGTTAAGACTTTAAGGCGCGTAAACAAGTATGTTGTTAATCTACGGATTAAAGCTAGAAATCGTAATTAGAATTTGTAATTATTAAAATGGATTACCGTGCTCATAATTTTAGGTAATTGAAAATAAACAAGATGCTTTATCCGCGAAATGCGCTTAAACTTTTAGCTGTAAAAGGCACAATGTGCATATAAAACACTGTTTAATTTAAATTGGTTTATAATAGGATTTTTAATGGAAAACTAAAAAAGGGTAAATGGTATCTGACACTGCTTGCAATGCCAATAAAAATAAAGAAAGTCATTAAAAAAAAATATTCTAAAAACAAGGTAATAATATTTCTTTAAAAGTGTAAGACAATGATATGGTTTTAATAACACTAAAATATTGGACTTCCATTGTCTTTATTTGTTAATTGATACACAACGTTTGGTTAGTGATGTATCTCCAACCGTTTTCAAGTGATAACTAAAATATTCAAAAACTACGACCTTAATCTATCGTTGTTCCCCAAACTTGACCGATTTTTCACTTCAGCAACGGCAGCCAAATTGGAAGTGACATGGGTTTTTGTAAATACATTTTGGTTGTTTGAATTATTACAGCTTCTTTAAATTTTTTTTTCCAGTGGGTTTCTTTATGAATAATTTTTTCTTCCGACCATTGTATGCAGTGTTGTTTTGAACATGCTTGTTTAGCAATCCCTGATTTTAACGTTTCACCTCGTTTGGTGTGGTATACACCGGGGAAACAAAAAGACCACTAAAAGTTAGAGTTAAAGAACACAAAAAACATACGGAACGAGGTAAAACGTCAAAATCGGGATTGCCAACGCATGGTCAAAACAAAACCAATACAATGGTCGGAAGCAAAAATTATTCAAAAAAACCCCTGGAAGAAAAAAAAATTTAAAAAAGCTTTATAATTGAAAAAAAGCAAAATGTTTTAAAATTCCCCGGGTTCCAACCCTTTGAAGAAATGGGCACTCGGTAAAACCGGATAATATATAAGGTCGTATTTTAAAATTTTTTTAGTACCCTTTAAAAAAGGGTTGGAAAATCCTAACCAAAAAGTTTTAAATCTGTTACTGTAAAAGTCCGAAAATGGTTGAATTTCGACATTCACCGGTAAATGTTAAAAATTTTAAAAAAAAAATAACCAAAACTAACAACTTTGGTGAGTTCTGGTTAAAACAAATTTTGGTTAGTTGTGAGTTTTGGTTAGTTTTCGTTCAGATTTTTTTTTTAACATTCACCGGTAAATGTCGACATTCACCAATTTCGGAATTTTACGGTAACATATCAATTAACAAATAAAGACAATGGAGGTCCAAGATTTTAGTGTTATGGTAATAATATTTGTTTCATGCCGTGTATAAATAGAACAAAAAAAATTTAAATACAATATTTCAATTAATAGCATGTATATGGATAAGAAAAACTACCAGGAGTACTCACAATATTTAATAGGCCATTTTGTAGAATTTTAAAAACCTTTAAAAGTTGCCTAAATACTTATTGTGTTTATATTAATGGTTTTTGTATGAGAACATAAAAAGTGTTTAAATGCCTTTTTTTCGAAACTTTGCTTTTGTGTTATGCCACCATTTGAGCCAACGAACAAAATGTACAGTTTTAAGCTAAAAAATTAAAATATATTTTTTTAAATCAATTTTGTTTCTTTGTCAAAAAAGAAAAAGGAGGCTGAAAGTGGGGCTTAAGAAATTAAAGTTAATATATTTTTTAAAAGTATCTAAAATAAATACATGTTTATAATATTTATCAACTTACCTGTAGGTCTACTCTGATCTCGCATAGATCTCCTGAAAACCCCAACGGACACAAACATACGGCAGACGTTTCACTTGTAAGACATTTTCCTCCATGTTGGCATGGCACTCTAAAAATTGTCTGCGTACATTCCTCTGTAAATAACTTAAAATTATTTTCTTCCGTAAATCAATAAAAATTAATCAAAATTCCCAAGGAAAAAATAAGAAACCAGTGGACACCAATTTTGGGGTTGTATTTTGGAAAAAAGAAAAAAAGGGGCGGCTAAAGGGTTTTTTTCTGTGCTTTATCATAATTTCCCCGGAACACTTTTAACTTTTTTTCAAGGATGGGAAAACCCGATGGACATTTGGTCGGTTGCCAAAGTTTTTCCCCAAAAATATGCATTAATGGTTTATTTATCCGTAGAGTATTACTTTGATAGGGCCCCCCCAACAAAAAGTTATTTTATTAATATATTATATTAATTTAATAAATTTGTTTGTCAGTAATATTTCTTAACCCCAAAGTAATTGCAAATAACAAGCTATATCGTTTTTATCTCAAATTTCAGATAAAATTAAGACAAGGCAAACGTATTATTACATTATAAATAGTTGTTTATTATACAACCTAGCGGCCGTAAGGAGGCTCTTTATGTATTAGTAAAATAAGATAATAAGTCTTTATTTTACAATTTTTCATGGTTTTTAAAACTACGTTAGGAATGTTTTTTTTTAACCTTTATAATGCGTGCAGAAAAAAATAAATTGCTTTACTGGGTATGGAATTATTATCAAAGATTGCTAAATTAAATTTAAAATTAAATCGAAGATTTTAACTGGCTCACGGCTCGTTTCCATGAAAAATTATTATTAACACGTCAAAATTTTCAAAAAATTTTTTAAAAAATACGAATTTTTAATGCAATTCGTCTTAGACCGTTTAATATCTTTAATTTATTTTAATATCCAATTAAACTATCTTTAAATATAATTTCGTTACCAGCATAGTTTTTCACACCGACCTAGTGTTTTACGTAGATTCGTATTTTGCAATAAAAACTACATAGTTCCATTTAAAATTCCAAAGTTCCCCCGCTTCTAAAAAGAAAGTAAAAAAAAATCAAACATAACGTAAAATATGTCCCTCCTGTACTTACTACGTCACCAAAATATATGAAAACATTTGAAACCGTTTCCGTTATATTGTTTAAAAATTAAAAAAAAACTCACCAGTATACCACTTAAAAAAGTAAAAATTTAGTCAAAGGCCCTGTTTTTTTTGAACCCATTAGAAAAGTTTTTTGTTTAAAAATAAAAAAAATTTTCCTCCCCAGAAAAGTTTCCAATTGAGTTATCGAATTATATATTTAATTTTTTAATTGCCTTTGCTATTGAAAAATGGGACCATATTTATTGCGCTACTCTAAGACACAAATAAAATATAAACTTTCAATGTTTTTTTTTTTAATATTTTAGGTGACACTTTTAAAATATTGACGTTGTCAAATATTTTAGTGTTTATAACTAGTTACGAAAAGTAAAATTTTTCGCAACTGGTGATGAAAAAAATATTTAACAATTTTAATGAGTTTAATTTTTTACATTTTAAACTTAAATTAAAAAGAATCATATCATATTCAAAATTAGAAAATATTGTGTAAAATGCGTTAGAAAACACTATATATTATAACTAACTTCACAAAAATCTGCTCGTTACGAAAAATAGTGTTTTTCCGAAATGGTTGCACAAATAACTATTGATTCGTTATTTATTCCTCTTTATGTTTTTAAAAGCATTATGTGTAATGCAGACAAAACAGCAAATGTAAATAACCCCATTCATTTACACAAGGGTTGCATTTTACCTGAAGTTATGTCTAGTAATTATAGTAGGTAAAGCAACAGACCGTGTAGTTTCGGGAGATAAATATCATAAAGGGAACACTTTTATCACGTTTGTTATTAAATTACGGACAAGGTTTTCCCAGCTCCAGAAGTGGCATAAATAAAGCTTCCGTAATGTTTTAGTTGTATTGTCTTAGTGTAGGATAGGATAAACGCAAACTTCACTTTTTATAAAAATATTTTAATCTTTTGGTTCTGTTTGGACTTAAGTATTTTTTTTTGTTTCTTTTATATTTATTATCGATAACTTTTTATTAAAATAGTGGCAAAGGAGCTATCTAACCTTCAAAATCGATTATTGCCAATATTATTTTAAAAATTTAGGGCTTTTGATTTAAAGATGTCCTATGCACCCCATAAAACAAAAGGTATATGAAAATTTTATTTTTATTAAACTCTTTCTTTTCACCCAAATGCACATGCAAACACAAAAAAAAATTTAAAAAAAGATCAGACCAAAATTCTGTATCTAATGGTTTTATTCGGAAAATGGGGCCGGATTAAAGAGGGAAAACGGGCACCCCGGTGCCCACGAACTATTTTTTATAGGAAACGACAACGGCATATTTGATTTACACCACTGGGTTATGGAAAGGTTTCCGGAGGTTAAAATGCCACCCAAGAGAAATTTAGAACTCAAAAGTATACTCTTATTATAGACCAATTTATTTCTTCCTTAAATCATAGAATTTCTACTTATCCATTCATTTTAATTTTAAAGTTCTACGTCATATGGAAAATTTTACTCTCAATGAAATTGAAGCTCACTGACCAAAACTTGTTAGGATTCACAACAATGTTTTAGATGAGAGCCTATGGGTCAAATTGGTTCAATTTATTAATTTTTTTTTCATTTAAAAAAGAAATCGCCGTAACAAATATAAGGAAAGAACCTCAAATAAACACGTTATCAAAAGAAACAAATATAGATGATACCTTTTCCAATGAAAATTCGTTTATATTTAGTTTTAATGCCAAAAAAAATGAAGTGGGAAAAGATTGTTCTCAAAGCTCAAGTTAATTAAAAATCGACTTTGGTCTACGATGGGTCAAGAAAGTTTGAATCATCTGTCTATAATGATTATTGAGCTCGATCTTTAAAATAAATTAGATATGTTTAATATAAACAAACAATTTGCATTAAAAAAATCTAGTAATTTGCAAGGACTTTAGTGACTTATAATTTAATTGTATTAAACTTATAATGGTATTCTTTTTTCCCATATTTTTTCCATGCTTCTAAATACTGTACTATAATATATTTGTAAATTTGTGAATTTTTCCTCTTCTTTTAAATAGGAAGATGAAGGCCTTCCCCCACAAGATCTGCCCAACAGCCTCCACAGTCCTACATGCGGCTCTAAGTCAATGACAACATCCAACAGGAATGGTAAAAAAAAAGCCAAAAACTTCTTTTTCAATACACTAAACGCAGCCTAACTATCATTTCATGTTCTTGAAACCAAAATTGCCCGAGTTGAACAAGAGCGATCTCTAGGCGTTAAGGGTGGTCACAGACTTTTTGGATGCATGCCTAATAAAATTCTTAAATGGACGTACAGCTGGGTTTGTTCTTCTTCATTTTCAAGTTGACAGATCGACTGGTTAAAGTCCGTAAGATATTACCCTGATAATATTGAACCACAAAAAGTTATTACAAATTAAATATAAATGCATACCTTTAAGCAAACCCGGGTTTTTAAATAACTCTAAATAAAAATAAAATGAAAATTTGACGGGCCGGATCGGTCGCTGAAGGTATTGTTCCACTTTTGAATAGGTAAAAGTGTTCTCTTACTTTTTCCATGATTTTTGGTACCGTGGGTCCCGCTTTTTAGATGTCTAAGATATTTTTTTACAGTTCCGTTATCGTTGTCTAAGTACCGAAATATGCAGGTATTACATTTTTGCGATATCTTATAGACAACCCGGTTGTGCCTCTTTGGACGTTATGCAAATAACTACCTCTGAAATACTCCTTATTAACGTCTCGGTAATGTCATCCGGCTGGACCTCTAGGTTAATGTGGATTTTGACCATACCAGACAACACACGGTATTCACTGCGGACACCCATTTACTTACTGACCGTGCCTAGCTTTGTTTTACGTCGCTTAGCTTACGCAAAGCGGTGTTTTAACGCGATAAACGCCATGTTTGACCCACTTGCCTTACGTTAGCCCACATTTTACCTTCCTTAAGCTTTATATTAAAATAAGATTATGAATACTAGGGGTTTACCTTTTTTGTCAATAAGTTTATATAATATACTTGATAATTCGCACATCCCGATCAAAACTGTAGTAAGTCGTAAAAAGTATACTTTATAGAAGAGAAAAATGGAATAAGCTTTTAAATGGGGACACGCCTACATATTTAATTATTGATATTGGGGTGGCGACTTGATTTATAAGGCTACGGTTTTTTACATTGAGGAGCTTAAAAACGTGATCGGGATATGTAAAATATGACTTAAACATTTAAAATAAATCCGCTTCACTATAGCACTTCTTCTAATGCAGGCAACGCCCCGCGAAGTTATACAAGTTGCAGCTGTCCTCCGTGCATTCCCCTGAAATTAAACAGCTCGGGAGTAGAGATTAAATGCGTTTTCATTAGAGTCTGTCGTAATTTTAGGGCGTAATAAACCTGAGTGGTTTAAATTGTAGTTTAAAATTTTCAGGGTTTGTGCGGGATTTTTCCTTATTATTGCGTATAGATCACCTTTTTTGAATGTTCTTAAATAGCGCATAACAAAAGTGTAAGAGGACTGCTTTTATAATTTTAGGACAGTCCAGTATCGAATACACTTTATACTTTGTCTAATAGTTCTCCCGGAAATCACTGAATATACACGGTTTCTCTAAAAGGTGTGGAAAAAATGCTACCACAAATTCGTAAAGCCAAAATATAACAATCTAACTAAACTTACTTATTCCAGTCCGAAAGTGGATGATTTCAGAGATACACTGTGTCAAAAGCTCAATTTGGTTTTGGTTTTATAAGTGTTAATAATAATTGGTGTATGTGGGTAAGACCTAAGTACTAACGTACCATGGGTGTCTTAAGTGTGGTGAGAGGGAGTTTGTTCACAAGGGACTCAAATATTTAGAGACTGGGAGGGAAACGAAAAACTTTTGCGGGTAGCAGGTTCAATAGTCTGGACACTCTAGGAATGAAGAGACAAAGGAAGCGGGAAGTTTGAGGCCTCTCTGGTTAAACTGTAAAAAGATGCATAAAAGTTGCACTACGTGTTGCTCTGTTGGAAGCTGCCAGAGAAGGAATTATATTGGCCAACTCTTCTGAGCAGAAGCTGTGAAAATACCTACAGAAGAGCGACAGAATCCCCACAGCTCGACGGTGGGCAAGAGAAGGAAGTTTTTCTGTAAGCGTGGGATCATTAATAAGACGAACAGCTCTTCTTTGAATGGAGTTCAGTATGCTAAGTGTTGTAGGAGACGCCATTCCCAACAATATTCTCAAGAGAGTCCGATTTGGTATACATACAGAGTATACAGATTGGAAAAAGAAAAATAATTTCTGGCTCGAAAGAGGAATCCAAGCTTTTTTGAAGCTGCTGAGGGTATGGATAAAATGTGTTTGTGCCAGTTGAGGTTATTCTCAAAAGTAACGCCGACAAGATTAAACGACTCTTTGCTCTGCAAAACTTGGCTGCTCATATGTAAGGAATGAGCATTGGTAGACTTTTTTCGCGACAGCGAACATGACTGTGTTTTGGAGGCATTAAACTGAACAAGATTTTTGGCGCCCCAATCCAAGATAGGTTAAGGTCTTGTGAGAGAGACATCTGCATTGGCCTACGCTTGGTTTCCAAATCAGGCGTATTTGACTGCTTTAAGAAATTAAATGTTAAAGTGAAGGGTACTATCGTCAGCAAAACTATTTGAAAATTGCCACCTGCGGTACCTTGCACACATTTAAAACAAAATTACTTTTTTAGCCACTCTGTATTTAACTTTTAAATAAAAATTGTTATTCCTTAACGTCTTTTACCTAACAAAGGTATACGAAGTAAAAGTTGATTTGAGCAGTCGTTTTTAAGATATCTGGAAGGAAGCCTTGGTCTACGATCTTTCTATCTCGCTCTGCGTGTAATCGCGCCAAGGCTGCCTCTAGCAGGTAAATGCTATAAGCCGAAGTATCACGTAGGTGTATTGTAAGTATACCTGCTTTACGACTATTGCCGAAGTCCGTTATAATTTGTAACACCAGCGGAGTATAAGGGCCTAGAATAAAGTTGGAATATCTCACTATAAGGTAACAAGTGCTTTTAAAAATTTCTCAACTATTTACAAAATTTTAACCCTGTTGCTTCTTAATCTGAAAGGCTTATTTATTTTAAGTTAATAGACAGAAACTGTTACTTTTAACCTAGTCAATGTTAAACTATTTTGCATTTGTAAACGACAGACCTAAGAGCCAATAAATTTATTAATAAATAATTTAAACTAATAACTATAAATGTAAAAAAACAATTTTACCAAAACTATTAAACGTTTGCTAAATTTTCAACAAATCATTTTTTAAATATGTTTCAGTAATGTATTTTGCAATCTGGAACCTATTTTTCTATAGCCATGAGTACAGCTATCTGTGCGGTTAAGGTGACCCGTAGCTGAAAAATTTTTCTAACTTAATATGAATACGCAATTTAGTAGGGCCAATCCAGTGATTCAAAAAGTATTATATTGTCTAAAAGTGTATCTAAAATCTTGGGCGACGCTCCGAAATGTTTTCTTAAATATTTGAAATTACCAATTTTCCATGGTTATTTAATATCACTTTCTCCGTGTTAGTGCAAGAAATTTGACTAGCACACCTATTCCTGTAACCAATTAAAATTGTAAGGTTTTGTACTAAGTGTACATTTCTTAGCTAGTAAAGCTACTCTGAATAATTCTTTGTATCTATTTTAAATTGACATATTCTACATAAGTTTCAAAAGTTAGTTAAGTTGTGATTAAAGGAGAAGTAACAAGCTGAAGCAAAAAATGTGTGAATTGCATTGTAGGAGATTAGCTGCAGACAAGGTAACATCGAAATTTGTTGATAAGATAGTTGGTCAATAATTTGTACCAAGTGTTACAGAAGTGGCAAGTAATACCAAGTGTCACAAAAACTGTAAATAATTTCTTAATTTGACTTTAAACATTCTAATTTTTCTAGCGATATAAAACAATTTTTAATTGTGTCGTAACGTCGAGAGATTTATGCCTCATAGACTCCGGAAGGCGTTTCGGGTTTCTAGTAAAATTTAATTTTTTTTGCTGAATTAAAGTGAAATTTGACGCCGATTTTTAGAGTAAATTTTTTAACTTTTTTTCTCACAATTTTGTAAAATTAGACCTTTGATAAATTTGTGAACAGCTGTTATTGTCATTAGATAATAAGTTACGTTTCAGATTTCCGATCTCTTAACAAATTGACTAAAGCTTTCAGTGCCTAGTTTAAGGTAATTTTAAACCTTTTTTATTTCTTTGATATTTTTAAGAGTAAAAAATTAAAAATTATTTATTGTTAGATTTTATTTTTACAATTTCTACATTTTAATTCAATTAAAAAAAAATATTTTTTATATATTTTTTAAAACTTTTATAAATGCTTTGGCCAAAAATTTTTTTCGTTTTAAATGGGATTCTAGCCTAAATAAAAAGAACATTAATTAAAAACATATCGTTAAATTTTATTATAATTTAAATTTACATATAAAAATAAAACTCGTTTGCTTGTTTTAATTTTCAGAAATAGTAAGCCTAAAAACAGAATATGTTATAATGAAGCTGTCTTCCTTACGCGAGTATGTTGTGTTTAATTTGCAGTTTTCAGTAGTTTAATGCAGTTATGTTTTAATTAAAAACAGTAATTACAAAAGAACTTACAAAAGTAAAAGAGTTTGTTATTTAACACAACTCATACAAAAAAACCTACCTTGTGGATAATATAAGCTTTGATGAGTTTTAAATTAAAAGTTTAAAACTTCACATACAGTAGCATAATTTGAGGCATATAAATTGCATAGTTCAAATTCAGTTACCAGCTGTTTCTAACAGTTAATTATTTTTTTGCAAAAAAAGCATTATTAAACAATATAGAATAGCAGTTTTGTACGGAAAACTCTACTTATAGCACTAAATTTTGTCGTAATTATTGAGTAGGTAGGTCAAACCGAAAATTTCTACAAAGTAAGATCCTCAAGGCACCTATGACACAAAGTAGGCTGAAAACAAAGTTCACATTCTTTTGAGTCTTGACATAAGCAATTGCAACTCGATACCTGTCATCGTTAATTTTCCGCGAATTTTTAGAGTTCGTCTGTTAGCGTTAAAATGAATCTTAAACGCGAAAATTTTTGCTCTGTGATTTATTATGTCTAATCAAGAAGTGTGCTTCCTGTGAAAAATAGTTAGAAGGCTTCAAAAAATATAGCGATAGCTCATTCGACGCCTCTTTTTTTTTAAAAAAAGGGGAAATGTCCAGTTTTTTCTGAAAGTAAGATTTTACTGCTATCTGGTTAGGTGAAACGTAACTTACTGCTTAAAAGGGCGGAACGAGAAAACTAAAAATATGGATAAAGTCCATGCTTGCTCTGATTAAACGGAAAATGGCCCAAGTTACCGTTGTGATGACTAAATTAAAAAAATAAACAGATCAAGTAAATTTTAAAACAATTATTACAAGAGCGATTTGCCCAAAAAACTCACAAACAAAATATTAAAATGAACCAGTTTTATTCTCCTCCTATAAATTTTGGTCTTTGTGACTTAAGCCATTTTCATCCGAGGTCGATGAATTGTTATTAACAAAAAACGAAATAAAAGAAGCCATTTAGATTTTTAATGATAACTTAAAAACCATAAGGGATAGCTAAAATTGCAAAAAAGATCTTTGAAGAAAAGGAAATTTTCAATAAAGAAATCCCAACTTTTGGTGTTCTATTTCCATTATTTATAATTTTAATTTAGCGCTGTCGTCAGTACGTCACATTAAATTTCTTTTTTTGGTATTAAATATTAATTAAAAATTTTAAAAAGTTATTGTGTATTCAGAGTACTTCAAAGAATTTATTCTCGTTGAAAATTTAAATTAAAGTTAATTTTTTAACAAGGTAGACAATTTTTATTTAACAAAATTGTTTTGAACTTTCGTCTTCATTGTATAAAAAAAAAAGTTTAAATAATTGTCGTATAAATTTTTCGCGTCGTGGAGCCCTTTTTATTTACATACCCAACAAGATCACACCATAAAAGTTTAAAAAATATTAATGCTTTATTTATAATAATTTTATAACTGTGACAATATTACTCTGATTTTTTATTTTTTATCAAAGTTGTGAAATTGTTATAAACAAAGGATTAAAATTTTTTAAATTTTTAGGGCGCTATCTCGTTAAGTATGTATATAAAAAGGGCTTTACAAAGCGAAAAATTTATATGAAATATATTTAAGCATTTTTTAATGTACAGAGTGGGCACTTTATTAGGGTCCTATACATTTACTCAGAAACTGCAGTCTTTTGAGAAAAAAAGTTTGAACAAAAGTTTCTTGGATTAATTTATGCTTTTAATTATTTCCACTTTCACATATACAGAGTGTTTATTGTGTTAGCCAGCGGTATTCACTTCCTTATTTTAAATGGGATACCCTGTATATTTTTGTATATTTGGATAGCGCTTCTAAAGATGAGTTCAACGATATATAACAGTACGAGTATGTGTTGCAACGTTTTGCATTTATTGACGTTTTTCTTTCATTTTTGACCTATTTTTAAATTAATAAAAAGACGATAATATTTCTTTTTTTAAAATTTGTTCACGTAAAAAAAATTACAAAAGCCTATTTTAAATATAAATCAGTGTTGCCATGTTTTGTCCATCGTAAAATTTCTTGAATTTTTTAAATGCAAACCCCTGTATATAATAACACATCTATATAAAGAATTAAAAAGTCTTTCCACGAGTTTTACAACATACAGAAGTCACCGTTTCGCACTTATGGATGATTGTCTTCAGGAAAGTACATATTTTTTTTTTCCAACCACACTACACCCTGTATACTTAATATTATAAATCAATACAATAAATTTGGTTTAAGATGAGTTAATCAAATTCCCTTTATTAATTCATAATATAAGGTATACAAGGTGTAATATGTTTGGAAAAAGAAAAATATTTTTCCTAAAGACAATTATTCATAAGTTCGAAACGGTGACTCGCCGACCCATGTTGTTATACATCGTTTAAAACGTCTTTTAATTCTTTATATAGATTTGGTATTATATACAGGTGTTGCATTTAAAAAACTCAAGAAATTTTACGATAGACAAAACATGGCAACACTGTAACATTTTTAAAATTTAAAAACATTTGCTCGCTAATATAGATAAAATAAGATTCTGTAATTCTTTTTACGTTAACAAATTAAAAAAAAGGTTATTTACCATATTTAAATATTAATTTAAAAATAGGTAATAAATTAAAGAAAAACTTCAATAAAACCGAAACGTTGCTACACAGACCCATACTGTTACATATCGTTGAACTTGTCTTTGGAAGCGCTTTTTAAATATATAATAATAAATAGGGTGTCCCATTTAAAATAAGGAAGTGAACACCGGCGGCCAACACAACGAACACCCTGTATATGTGAAAGTAAAGTTAATTAAAAGTATAAATTAATCCAAGAAACTTTTGCCCCATCTTTATTTTCCAAAAGTTTACAGTTTCTGAGAAAACGTATAGGACCCTAATAAAATACCCACCCTGTACAATGAGAACGAAAGTTCGAAACAATTTTGTTAATTGACAATTGTCTCACGTGTCGAAAAACTATCTTTAGGTTTAATTTTTAACGGGAATACTTTCTTTAAAGTATTCTAAATGCACCATAATATTTAAAAAAAATAAATTTATATTTAATACCCTAAAAAATATATTTAATGTAACGTACTGGGTTTTGACGCCGAGCGCGCAACCAAAAATATCGTGCAGAGACCCATTTTCAGCTTTAAAATAAAACTATAAATAATGGAGATAAAACTTCAAGAGTCTAAACTTTTTTATGAAAAATTTCCTCATCTTTAAGGATCTTTTTTGCAATTTTCGCTGTCTTTTATGGTTTTTGAGTTATCATCAAAAATCAAAATGGTTTTTTTATTTCGTTTTTTGTTAATAACAATTGCAATTTTTATTGGCAGAAAAAAATTTTAAAGCGCCTTTCTCAGATTTGCATTCCACGTCAAATGAGCTATCGCTTATATTATTTGAATCCTTTTAACTATTTTTTGCAGGAAACACACTTGTTGACTATGATTTTAAAAGTTGTCTGTGCTCAAAGCAGTGCACTGAAAGACTTTGGGCTGCTTTTGGTGATGAAGCTCCGAGTTCGAGGAGTGTGATTGACCCAGGAACAATGGCTTTATGTTTTACTGATTAATTTTATCAAATGAATAAAACTAATGTAACGTAATGTATGTAACGTAATATTAATAAAGGAATTTTTCCTCACAAATAAGTTGAAAAAATTTTTGGTGCCATCTACGTTTATTTTTTAAGGGTGATTCCCCATTAGTTTTAAAAAAGTTATGGTTTGGTTTGTGTAAATATTTTGTTTTCATGATTTACAAAACAACAAAGGTTTTTTGTGTTCTTTAGGTACAAAGCGTTAGAAAGACAATATGTAGGTCACTCGGTAAGTCTTGTCGTTTGGCGCAATATCAAAAGCTAAATGCTTTGTTTTTGTCTTTACGTATAGTACGTACACATTTATATTTACACGTCCAAACTTGTCAGTAGCTGCTTAAGCATTGATTAGTAAACAAAGAATAAACGTGCGAGTATGGCGTCCCTCACCAACTCTCAAATGCGCGCAATAATTTACTATAATTTTCGTCGTGAGCTCTCTCGTCAACAGTACTACGCTACGATGAAATGAAACGTATATTGGGTGATACTGCTCCGTCCCTCAGTCCTGTCGAACGGTGGTATAAGCAATTTGAAAGAGGCATTTTCGAATTGGAAGGCGATTCGCGTCCGGGCCGGCCGGCCCAGCGAAGTAACTACGCCTGAAACAATAGCCACTGTTAAAAAATTAATTTGTAAAGACCGGCGAATCACATATAAACAGATTCAGGAAATTCTTGGCATTTCTGCATGGGCCGTTAATAAAATTTTAAATGAACATCTGCGAGTACACAAAGTTTGTACACTTTTTGTACCACACAAATTAACTGATAAAGAAAGGGAGTGCCGTGTGGATTGGTGCAAAAAGATGCTCAGTAAGTTCAAATCTGGACGATCTTCTGAGGTGTTTTCAATTGTCACAGAAGATGAAACTGAAAAATTATTATGATGTATCTACAAAATCACAAAGTCGCGTGTGGGTGTTTGAAGACGAAGTCTATCCGATTATGCCTAAGCAGTCCCGTTCTGTCGAGAAAAAAATGATTGGGGTTTTTTTTAGCCGTCGTTGCATAATCACAAGAATACCTTTAAATACCCAACGTACTGTTACTGCAAATTGGTATATCGAATCGTGTTTGCTTCCACTTTTTAACAAGCTCCAAGAATTGCGACCAAAATGTCAACTACGCAGGTGGTTGTTGCATCATGATAATGCACCTGCTCATCGCGCCCAGCAAACCATAGATTTTCTGAAATCTTCGGGTATCACACTGCTAAATTATCCTTCTTACAGTCCCGATCTAGCGTCTTGTGATTTTGCACTCTTTCCATATGTGAAAAATCAATTGAAAGGACACAAGTTTTCTTCAGATGTTGTGCTTCCATCTCAGAAGAGAAATGGAAGCAGTGGTTTGATGAGTTGTTTGAGCGTATGCATAGTGTAATAAGTGAAGGTAAATACTTCGAGAAACAGTAATATTTTATAGAGAAACGACAAGACTTACCAAGTGACCTACGTAATTACTTACAAAGGTTACACAAAAGATATCTTAATCCAAAATAACTTAGTAACCTACGGTTTATTATATACTAAAAATCAATTTAGCAAAATCCAAAGAATCTAATAAATCATACGGCTTCTTTTATTGACAAAAGGCCATTCTTTTCAACTTTTACCATGACAGAGGTAGGTAAAATCTAATGTGAATTTAACTGCAGGTAAATAAAGCCCAAAAGCAAAATACTAGGATTTAGAATTTAATGTATCTGTACAAATACCGCCAGCTTTAAAGCAGACAGTGTCGTTTTAATTAAAATTTATATTAGACAAATATTTTATAAATGGGTAATTTTGGCTTCCAAATTACACAGGAATGCTCGCTTTAAACGTTTTAGTGGTGAGCTTTCCATACACAAAGTATGTAAGCTTAAATATATTTATTTTATCATCAGTTACATACCCATTTTACAGTGGTATATTAACTGCTAGTTGATGGCAAAGAAAAGTAGGAGCAAATATATTTGATTTATTTTTATGTATAGGACATACTATAAGGTCATGTATTTTTTCTTTATGACAGTTCACTAAGGCTTATATGGAGCCTAAGTACTAAGTACTGTGGGTGCCAGGTTTTTAGATGTTTAAACCAGTTTATTCCCCAGTTTTGCTAACGCTTATTTATTTAAACACACACACACACACACACACACATTTAGTCAAAAACTGTAGGTTTTGATTTATATTGTGTTATGATTTTCTATACTGGCTTTACTAAAAGGATTTCTTACAAAAAATGGATAACAAGTAGGGAAAAAATGTTGCACCTAAAACTTTTAAATCATCAAAAATAACCTGAACGATTTTGAATCTGGATAAAGCAAAAAACGATGTTATTTACAATGCGGTAGATTGGTAAACTCTTTTATTATTCTACTATCTTCTTATACAACTATTTATTATCTCTTCTAACCAAATTGATATTAAAAAAGGTACTTTAATTAATTATTTCATAAACTAAATTTATTAATCCAGTAATGTTTTAACAATATTAACGATTTGCTTGCTCAGATTTGTAGACAAAGTGAAGATATGTGTGTTAAATTGGACCGAAGGCAATATCTCTGATAGTTTAAGGTACCCATTCACATACAGTTTGCCTTTCAGGACTGTTCAATCTAAACTGAAGATTTTAATTTTCTAAGACTATAGACCATTCGGTTAACTCAAACGACGCGCCCTTCAGTTCTTGGACTGACTGTTTTCAAAATGCAGGAGAACTGAACTTTCTCCACACACACAATCATTTTGTAGTGCTGATCGTATGATTTCTATAGAAAACCACAAAATATTCTCAATTAAAAGAAAGATTACAAGAGCCAGTTTTCAGTTCTATTCGAAGAGCAGTTTCTTAATAGTTAATTTTCTTTTCACCAACGAGGTATGGTACACAATTCAATAAATTCACTTAAAAACTATTCTTGAAAAAACTTGAATGCTTAATTTATGCCTTATCTGGATTAAAAAAGAAACAACAAATAAAAGACGAAAAAAATAAATTCAGACTAGATTAATAGTCAAAAATTTTCCTTTTATATATATTTTTTTTTTTGATTTTACCTTCACCTACATATACTTTGTAAAACATATTACATTAAATATTAACATAAATCATTATCTATATTTGTTACTTAATACAATTAGTTAAAAACAAAACTAAGGGCCCGATAAGCAATGAATTACCCATCTTGAGGAGAATGCTGGTGAGGGAGTACCCCCCCCAGCCTTGAGCATTGGTACTTCAGATGAATCCGTGTTATCAGGCCCTTGAGATTTTGATATTTTCTAATTGCCTATTGAAGTGACAATATAGATAATATTATTTATATATTTAATTAATCATGTTTACAAATATACTGTATAATAAACTAAAAAAATATATAAAAGGAAAATTGTTTATATGTTTATATCTAATTTATTTTTTTTCCGAAGTCTCTATCGTAGAGGCCCCTCTTTTGTAGAGGCTCCGGCTGTCGTCCCGGTTGCCCTCCCGTAAATCCGGCCCTGCACATACAGGCCGTCGACAGATCTGACCTGCAGATAATTTAAATCTCATGATAGATTTATGTGTCGACAGTACAAATCTAAAGTTTCTGACTTTAAACTTTTTGGAAGATTTTGTATTGTTTTTAAGCAAAAAGGAAAATTAAGCATCAGTTCAGTGTTTTTAAGTGAATTTATTGAATTGTGTACCATACCTCGTTGGTGAAAGAAAATTAACTATTAAGAAACTGCTCTTCGAATAGAACTGAAAACTGGCTCTTGTAATCTTTCTTTTAATTGAGAATATTGTGTTTTTCTATAGAAATCATACGATCAGCACTTACAAAATGATTGTGTGTGTGTGGAGAAAGTTCAGTTCTCCTGCATTTTGAAAACAGTCAGTCCAAGAACTGAAGGGCGCGTCGTTTGAGTTAACCGAATGGTCTATAGTCTTAGAAAATTAAAATCTTCAGTTTAGATTGAACAGTCCTGAAAGGCAAACTGTATGTGAATGGGTACCTTAAACTATCAGAGATATTGCCTTCGGTCCAATTTAACACACATATCTTCACTTTGTCTACAAATCTGAGCAAGCAAATCGTTAATATTGTTAAAAAATTACTGGATTAATAAATTTAGTTTATGAAATAATTAATTAAAGTACCTTTTTTAATATCAATTTGGTTAGAAGAGATAATAAATAGTTGTATAAGAAGATAGTAGAATAATAAAAGAGTTTACCAATCTACCGCATTGTAAATAACATCGTTTTTTGCTTTATCCAGATTCAAAATCGTTCAGGTTATTTTTGATGATTTAAAAGTTTTAGGTGCAACATTTTTTCCCTACTTGTTATCCATCTTTTGTAAGAAATCCTTTTAGTAAAGCCAGTATAGAAAATCATAACACAATATAAATCAAAACCTACAGTTTTTGACTAAATGTGTGTGTGTGTGTGTGTGTTTAAATAAATAAGCGTTAGCAAAACTGGGGAATAAACTGGTTTAAACATCTAAAAACCTGGCACCCACAGTACTTAGTACTTAGGCTCCATATAAGCCTTAGTGAACTGTCATAAAGATAAAAAACATCTCTTTTAGAGTAAACAAGACTAAGACAAGAACATTCTTTTAAGCGAATCAAGCTTTATACCCTTAACATTGTTTAATTTTTAAGTTAATTTTTCTAATATATATTAAATTTTACTATAGCATAAATTAGCCAATTGTCTTAGATTCTGCATACTATTTGAGTTATTTTACACACCGTGCGTTATATTTTTGGGAACCAATGACATGTTATCATATCATAACAATTATATACCGAAGCCAGTTTTTCTGGGAGGAATATATTTCCGATTCTAAATTGTTTTCTTTATTTTTTTTTGTACAGTAAATATTAATATTTTAAGTTAATCCTAAAGTTAGGGAGATTTGACAAAGGACTACTAAAAGGAAAAACTAAAGGTTATAATTATTTTGCTTTAATAAAATTGTGGGTACTAACTACTAACTACGTTTAATAATAAATGTCAAGTGCAAATGTAAAGCCCATAAGGATGCAAGAAATATTACAGATATTTTTAAAAACGCTTAATGCCCTTACAGCAGTATGTGTTGTAAAGTGTCGTGCATGTTCGTGTAGCTAGCAACGACATACGTACTTAAAGAGTTCGACCTAAAAAACTTATTATAACTAAGAAACGCCTGGGAAAGAAATTAGAAGCACACTAGTCAGCCAAACTAAGTAATAAGTCTAAAAATTTTAACTCAGTTTATATATCAGTTAAGATTCTCTCTGACCATCAACTCGGTAGCTCAGGCGTTACTGCTACTACTTTACTAATTTTGTCAATACATTTTTTTTAATAAGTATCAATTTAAATATAAATAATTTAAATCGATTTATATAAAGAAATAATTTTTTAATGCATCTCGCACTTCGCATCTGTATAAAACTTCGAGCGAGCATACACCTACCTAGATGAAGCCTTGCCGCTCGTCCGTGTAAACAGCGTGCGATAGAGAAAAAGCGCGATAAGTCTAGTACCTTTCTCACTTGCTGCTTCTAGCTGACTGGTCGGCGGAGTGGGTTAACCTCTTCGAGCCGACCAATTATTACATGGAGCTTGAGAAAAATGTTATACACCTATTCTTCTTTCTCTCTCGCACGCTTGTTCGCACGGCAAGCCGCAAGGCTGTCTGGGTATATGCTCGAAGGTTATAACACTGACCAACTGTATTGACCAATGTCAGACGTACAAGCTAACCCTTCGAACATATCTCTACTAGAGAAAGCGTTGGCGCAATAAGTCCACAACCTTTCTTGCTTTGCGAGCAATCGCGCTAAGGTTACCTCTAGTAGGTATTTGCTTGAAGAACTAACTTAACAATATCTTACGGTCTGCCGCAGTGTCACGTAGGTGTATTCTTGGTACATTTGCCTAACGACTATTGCCAAAGTCTGTTATAATTTACAATACTAGGCTGTAAGAGAAACCACGTGGTAGGCGCTCAAATTAGAATTTGATCGGTACAGCTGTAACAGAGTGTAAGGGCCTAGCGTAAATTTAAAATATCTCTCTATTAATGCTAAATATAGAGTTAAATGCGATCTAGGATAAAATTATATTTAAGTGCTACCTTGCCTTGCTAAATGTATTATTAAGTTAAGGAAAGTAGGTCCAACCTAATAAGCCTGGCCTAATTTACCCTAACCATCGTATTACTCCCTTAGGGTATTCCACTAGACCGAAACACAAGTTTAAAGGGCTTTTAACCATTTTATTATTTTAGAGAAGTTTCATATACTGAGAGAGGGATTAAACCCAACATGCTATAATTTTACTTTTAAGGAAAAAAACTGTATTTTTAATTTTTAACTTAGCTATTTTTAGTCTGGTGCCATTACATTTTAATAAAATAAAGAAAACTGGTTTAAGTATTAGTATTTAGCCGGTATTTTGGCCTTCAGATAATGTTTTTTGTTTAATATTTAATAAAAATTAAATTTTAAATAAAAAACCAACCATCAGTTACAAGGGTGTTTAAATATGCCTCGGGATTTTATTTAAGAATCAATGCAATGGGCTATTAGTCCACAGTACAGGCCCCCTGGCAAGTTGATTACCACATACTTTATAATTCGTGGGGAACTTCGTTTCGACGAGTCTACCACACTTTTCCTCTACGACTTTTCTCGATTCCTCCGCTTTTCCGCTCGAAAAAGCCCTATATTATGGCGATTTCCCAAGGTTCTAAAAAGTCACGACCACAACTTTTTTTAGCTAAAGTTACTGGAAATTTTGTTAAAAATGTGAATTTAAGCTGTCCGACAAATATTTGTCCGACTTTTTCATGTCTACCGCTCGAAACATGCCCAAATGACAGGGTATTGAAAACCGATCACCACATAGGTAATTTTTGGTAAAATTAATTGTAAATAATTTATAAAATAACATTTTATGTTTGTCCGACAAAATTTAAGCCGCATTTTTTCAGTCCGACAGCTGGAAGTTGGAATTTTGACGGGGTATAAAAAATCGTTGACCACAAACCTAATTTTCACTTTTTTTTCTTTTAAATTTATTGTAGAAAATAGTGATACATCTGTCTGACAATTTAATGTCCGCATATTATTAAAAAATCATTAAATACGTTGTAAGGGCCATCCGTTAAATTACGTCAATTTAAGGGGGGAGGGGTGTAGAGGATTGTGACATTGTGTGACAAGGAGTATGGGAGGGTTATCAGCTTAGTGACATTACCTGTAAAAATTTCTATTACTATTTCTATATACTTATAAGGTTTAAGTAGGTTTTATTCGTTGGTGAGCTCACGCCTGCTGTTCTGCCATTCCGCGCGGCCGTTGCCCGTGAGTATGAAGGCTAAAAGATAACCAGCACCATCTCCAATTAACTTTTAGTTTGGTGTAGAACTGTTTTGATTATTTTTAGACGTAAAATTTCAAAACATGTGACGTCGCACTAGGGAGAAGAGGGTCTCACAAATGTGACGTGTTGTGACAGGGGCGGGGTGGGGGTCAAAAAATCATGAAATTCGTGTGACGTTATTTATGGATGGCCCCTAATGAAATTTAATATACAAAATTTAAAATATTTAAACTATTTCCTCTTATAATATTTTAAAAGTTCCCGCCTCATTTTACCTTCAAAAATAATAAAAACTACATAAACATAATATTTGCAGTGTTCCGTAACGCCTCGTATTAAAACATAATATAATATAATTATATTAGGTGTACTTAGTACGGTTGCAAGTCAAACAGTATACAGGGTAGGTCAAAAAATATAAAAATTGTACAGAAGTAAAGTATCTTATTTTAAAAAATTCAGCAAAAGGTTATAAAAAAAAGTTCAGAATTAAAAGTTATGCCTCAATAGCAAAACATGGCCTCCTAAGAATTTTTTTTTTTAAAACCTCTAAAATGTTTCTATTTTTTTTTCAATATTACACTCTCATAATTTATTTTAAATCAAATTAATTTCGCATAATTTTGTTCAAATTTAAGCATATTTGTAACATTAACAATTATTTTTAATTTTTTAAGGAATCACAAACTTCATGTGTGTTGCAACGTTATTAAACACAACTTTAAAATTTTACAAAAATTCTTTTTAAAAAGGTAAAACATTAGTAATGATAAAATGCATATTAAAAATGCTCTTTTAAACTGCAAAATTTTTATTTTATATATTTGTTAAAAAACTGTACAAACTAAAAGACATCATTAAAAAACCTACTAAAATTATCGCGGATACCCATTAAAAAAATTATTTCATAAAATAAAATACTTTTTTGTCAATTATAAATATATGTACAAAAGTTTTACAAACTTTTGTTATCTTTTTTTTGTCGGACTAACGATTTGCGGATATATTTTTGTCGGACAATATATTTTTTTCCTTTAAAAAATACTTTTCTTTGTGTGTTAGTTTTGTCCGACATGTTGTAAACGATTTTTTATACATATTCAAAATTCCAATTTCCAGCTGTCGGACTGAAAAAATGCGGCTTGAAATTTGTCGGATAACCATAGAATATTATTTTATAAATCATTTACAATCAATTTTACCAAAAGTTACCTATGTGGTGATCGGTTTTTAATACCCTGTAATTTGGGCATGTTTCGAGCGGTAGACATGAAAAAGTCTGACAAATTTTTGTCGGATAAGTTTCAATTCACATTTTTAACAAAATGTCCAGTAACTAGCAAAAAAAAGTTGTGGTGACTTTTTAGAACCTTGGGAAATCGCCATAATATAGGGCTTTTTCGAGCAGAAAAGCGGAGGAATCGAGAAAAGTCGCAGAGAAAAAGTGTGGTAGACTCGTCGAAACGAAGTTCCTGACGAATTATAAAGTATGTGGTAAACAACTTGCCAGGGGGGGCCTGTACTGTGGACTATATCTAAATGCATGCATAATAGTACGGATCCAAATTAGAGGCGACAAATGAAAACTATTTTTTATATAGTATGTTAACAAATGTATCGCTATTGGGTTGCTTAAAAAAAATATGGCCAAGGCTATAATTAATTTAAGATTTTTTTTAAAAATATTTTTACTTCCTGTATAATATCAATTCTTATTTTTTTATTTTACATGACAGTACCAATATACCACTTAATTGGTTTTTCTTCAGTTTCATAAAAAATATAATAATTTTAAATTTTAAAAATTTCCATAAGCTTTAATTATAAAATTTAAAAAAAAAAAATAATGCACAGTGTGAGTTTTGGCACAATAATTATGCAAACCAATTTCGTTTTAAAAAAACTGAAAATTTTACAAATCGTGTAGGGTAAAGAATAAGTAACTTCGATATTTGATTTTTTTACGTATACTAGAGATCCAAAGCTTTTAAACCTTTTTTATGATAATCAGATTATTTGGGCGTCCACAGCAATTATTTAAAGTTATAAAAATTTTTTTTGCTTAAAGCAAATTAAATATCCTTACGAATTTTTGATAAACAAATTTACTAAAAAAATATTTTAAAAGTACTTAAAAGACGCTTTTTTCATATATATTAAAATGGTCAATGAGTCAATTGTTATTTAGGTACAAGCTGTTAAAGTTAACAAGAGATCACAGCAAATCTAGAAACAATAGCAAATGCCATTTTTTCTGCACATGGTTTATATAAAATTTTCATTATCCTGAATGTCATCAATCATTATTTTTGTAAGTTCATCTCTCCGACAAGCACCGGCTAATCCAAAAATTGTAGCAACGTTTATTAGAAGGTAAATATTATCAGGTGCTTCTTTCATGAATTTTGAAACTTCTTCTTTGCTGAAAGTTTTTGATTTTTTTGGCCGGTATCCCACGTTTTGGTGTTTAAGTAGTGATGTTAGCTTGAAATATGAACTTAAATCAAGGTTCCTTTTCACTTTGAGGACACATTTTAACATAGAGTACTTACTTCATAAAGTATTAGGTTTATATGTTTTTTGCAAATCCGCAAAATAGGCCAAGAACACTTCTTCTTTAATACTTTTTGTCCCCTTGCTGGAGCACCAGTTTTCGAAATGACTATATTGATTCTCATATTTTTCACGAGATTTTGCTGGTAATAAATTCAAACTTACGGTATTTGCTGCATCCAGGATAGAATCTGGTATCTCCTCATCGGAACTACTCATTTTAAATAATTATTTTTGTCGGATTTTTATTTAATTAAAAAAAGATACTATGACGCCTTTTTATTAAAAATGCTTGTTTGTATTGAAATTCATTTGTGCAATTGCTTGTTCATTCAAGAAAAAATCTGACATGTGTTAAAATCACCAAGATTACATATTGTTGCTTGACTTGTCATAATCATTTATTATTATTATACAGGGTAATTTAAAAAATGTTTTTTTTTGTGTTTTAGTTGAAATATTGAAAATTACGAAGTAACAAACAAAAAAGAGAATAAACTAAAACTTGCAATGGCTTTGTATATTGCATGAAATAGCCTACAATTACTAAAATACATATAAATCTTGCTTACCTGTAAGATTTTAAAGTAGTTTTACTTTTACGCACGGCGTGCAGAAAAGTTCACTTTTCCGCACTCAAATGCGTGCGGAAAAGTGGACTTTTCCGCACGCTCGTAGGAAAAAATAATTTGAATGTCCAAGTTCAATATTTTGGACTTCACCCAACTTGTTAAATAAACCATTTTTTTAAACGAAATTGGATCGCAAAATTATTGTTGAAAATTATTACCTAAACGAATTTTAACAACATTTTGCATGATGTTTGATCATAGCATAAAGTTTTTTTTTGGCCAAATAAATATACCCTTGTAAAAATCTAAGGTCAAAAAAATTCCTAAAAACCTATTTTTCCCCCTTTTTTTTTGTTTATTGCCATTTTGCAACAAGCCTAATGCATTTTGCGAATACTAGTCAATTCTCTTTTAAAAAAAAACTTTTCTCCCTATACAATTTTTCTCTACAACCAATACTTATAAAGTTAAAACCGATTTAATTACAAAAAAATGTGTTTCACCTCGTATAACAATTCTTGTTTTTTACATATAAAGCTTGGTTAAAACTGATCATAAATGTGTTCAAATAATGTATTGGAGGGTTATTAATCTAGTTAACTAGTTTAAAAACGTTTTAAAAAGTGACAAAGCTCCTCAAAATATGAGCAACAGCTCATTTGATCCGAAATTGTGCCTAGAAAAATGTATCGAAAGGATTTTCAAGCACGCAAAAATTGCAAAAGTTATTAACAAATTAAGTTGCTAGAAAGTCATTTTGTTTTTGGTTAATAACACCTAAACTAAAAATATGTAGTGATTTAAAAAAAAGCTTCTTAAAGAGGAGAAAATTTCCAAAAAACCGCAACTCCCGGATCTTCACTATTTATAATTTTAATTTACTAAAAATGGTCCTCGGTGCAACATTTTTGGTTGCGCGCTCGGCGTCAAACTCGAGTACGTTACACTAAATAATTTTTTTAAGGTATTCAATATTAAAGAATTTAAAAAAATGATGTATTCATAATACTTTAAAGAGTTCATTACAGATAAAAGTTAACTTTACGTCATTTTTCAACAAGTTAAACAATTATTAATTAACAAAATTGTTTCGAACTTTAAAATTTGTTCGACAATTATTTAAACAATGAAGACGAAAGTTTGAAACAATTTTGTTAATTAACATTTGTTTAACTTGTTGAAAATAACGTAAAAATAAATTTTTAACGTATATAAATTCTTTGAAGTGTTCTAAATACATCATAATTTCTTAAAGTTTTTCAATTAATATTTAATACCTAAAAAAAATATTTATATTAAGTGTATACTTGGTTTTGACGCCGAGAGCGCAACCAAAAATGTCGCGCGGGGTCCATTTTGAGCGTTAAATTAAAATTATAAATAATGAAGATGGAGTTTCGGAAGTCAAGTTTTTTTTTGGATATTTCCTCCTCTTTAAGGAGCGTTTTTAAAATTTCTTAAATATTAATAGTTTTGGAGTTATTAACAAAAAACGAAATTCCTTTTTTTCAACTTAATTTGTATAATAACAACCCATTTTTCTAGACATCATTCCAGATCGAATGAGATATCGTTTATATTTTTAGGAGCTTTATTACTATTTAACACGTTTTTGAACTAGACTATATTCCATATCCCCAATATAGGTTTACTATATATTTAATACTTATTACCATATGATTGTCATCTCTTTTCATTGCTGACAACCTTTTTGTAATATAATTAGCTTCTTAATTAAATTTTGTGAGTTGGCGACTTGGGGGAAAAGGAGGCTAAGTAACCAATTTTGGGGAAATACAAAACCAGATAAAAAATTAAATGGGGATGTATATTACAAATGATAAGCTATCACCTTCCCAAGTTATTAATAACTTTTGCAATTTTTTGGGTGCTAGAAAATTTTTTCGACCCATTTTTCTAGACATCATTTCAGATCGAATGAGCTATCCTCATATTTTTAGGAGCTTTATCACTATATTTCATATCCCCAATATAGGTTTATTATGTATTTATTACCATATGATTGTAGTCCCTTTAATTGCTAAATGAAGCACTAGGCGCCTGATTTCAAGGCGATAAATATATTGCATTAGTGGCTTTGCGCCCAATAAAAAACATTTTTTAAAGTGACATTACCAAACTCCTACATCAATGAAAAAAGTGACATGAAATAAAATGGAAAACATACATACTTACTCAAAATAAATAAAAAATTACAGCCTTATTGCCGTTTATATGTAGAAAATACATTAATGCAAAATACATCTTTTTTGATTCGTTAAATTAGCAATGGGTAACTTCCTTTACATAATCTTAAAATAGTAAAAGTTAAAAATGTTGGTTTCTGTTTAATTTTTTATTATTTATAAAATATACTTGTTACGCCATGCCAATAAATATTAATATTTCGAATATTAATTTTAGTGTCACAAACCTCAACGGAATGTTAACAACTAAATAGTTTCAAGGGAATTGAACAATCCGATACCATTAGCATTTATAGTTATAAAAGCTATTTTGGTTTTCGCGGTGTTTAATTTTAGTAGGATTTTGGGGTAAAATATTAATTAAACATATTCAGATAAAACCATTTAATAATATATTTTATTTTACAGGTGTTATATTGAGTTATATGAGTATTGGAAAAAGATACTTTCTAACCAAAATTTTACTTATGACGTCATCATTATTGTTATTTAGTGTAAATTAAATCAGTTTTTTCACATTGGTTTCGGTGTCTTCTAATTCTAATCTCAGTAATATTTTGTGATAAATTATTATTTATAAATATTTACATATATTACAATTTATTTATCTACAACTGTTTAGTTATGACGTTTTTACATAACTGTTGTTTAGTATTTGAGGTACAGTTACGGGCAAAAAGTTCCGGACACTAAAATTAACATTTTCTGTCATATTTTTGAAATCGAGTGAACTGTGTTTTTACCTTTAAGGCTTTAGACAATTAAACTGATAAAAAACGTGTTTTTTTTTAATAAGAAATGTTTAATGGATTGGTTTTTAATAAAATTAAAGAATGCAAACTCTTCCACAAAAATTGATCGTTTAATAGGGATATTATATATTTCGTTTTTATAATAAGTAATAAATAAATAAAACAAAATTTATATTTAAAAAAAATAAATGTAATTTAATTATTGAAATTAAAAATTAAAGCAACAACACGACGATGGCGTACCTTTTCAATGGTACCTACTACATTAAATATTTTAAAAATGAGAAAAATATTAAAATGTTGTAGAAAATACCGATGATTGCTAATTTATTGTAATAATTATGCGTACTTACTCTATTTTCAAACACACGATATTAAAATATTAACACCTTTCTTTTCTTTAATAATACCCATGTATATTAGGACGTTTATAAAATTGTATGAGCAAGTAAAGAAGTTTGTGGTTTTTAATTATTGTTTTATTTATTAGAGGGAGTTTATTCACAAGAGACTTAAATTTTGGAGGAAAAGGAAAACCTTCTGCAGGTAGCAGGTCGCATAGTCTTGACACTCTATAAAGAAACGAAGAAAGCGGGAAGTTCGGGGCCTCTCTAGCTGAACTGTAAAAAGATGCATAAAAAAAGGAATTATACTGGCCAACTCCTCTAAGCAGAAGCCGTGAAAATACATATAAAAGAAAGACAAATTCCCTACAGCCCGTCGCGTCGGTGTGCAACGGAAAGAAGCTTTTCTTTAAGTGCAGGATCAGAAATGGGCTTTTAGAAGGTATCTTGAAGATCTTTTTAAGATTATAAAATATCCAACTCCGGATCAGATACTGGAAGCCATAGAATAATAACTTTTCTTTTTAGGAATTTATGACGGTGTTTCTGTATTACTTCATAAATATATAAACTTGTCTATTAATCCTTAATTTATTTTATTTTAAAAACTAATTATGTTACTTTTAAAAACTAGTTATTTTTTACTTATGGAGCATACAGCGTCTTGATATTCCAGAATAATAGCAAGATTTTCCACTTGGGCAATAAAATGAATTATTTTATGTAAAAAAATGTGAATACAGGTTTATTGTTACAAAACTAAACTTTATTTGTTTCATAACTCCAACACTACAATACATTTACAATGGCAACAATTAGATAAAATACAACTGAAATTTTTACATTTTGAAATAGATATGAAAAAAAAAAAGAACACAGTACCAATGGTATTATTTAATAATATTTTGGGGTATACTTAGTATATCACCTCTTGGAAATTTATGAAAACTTATTTTTAAATATTTGCAGTTTAAAGCATTGTTCGCACATCCCTTAACACTGCACTTCTTCATATTGTACAAAACCCTAAAGACTAATTAAAACTACACCACTAAACACTACTAAAAATTACGTAAAAAAAAACAGTCAAAACCAAAACCAATAATATATCAACTTTGCACACAAATATTTGCAACAGCAAAATTAACACCATATATAAACTTACTTGTGGC
>JAHBCN010009141.1:0-36066 GCA_019359885.1 Listronotus oregonensis | reverse complement strand
AGAGATAAAATCCAAATATACTTGACGCAGGAAATCCAAGATACGTGAAAATGTTTACCTATTATTATTTTTTTATATACGGAGTGTAAAAAAAAGTGATGCTCACGATTTTAATGGGCGATAGTGGCGCTGAAAACAAGTCAAAAAGTTTATATGACATATGTGTCAAAACTTGACCGATTTTTGTCTTAATGATATCAAAGTTACAAACTTTGGAAGCAATTATTTCCAAAAAACCTTAACAATTGAAACCTTCGTCCTAATCGCTTATCAGTAGATTTATTTGCTGATAAAAAATAATAATTTTTCCTCCAGTTAAAAACTGCTAAAAAAATTGGCAAGCGCGCTAACCAGAAGAAGCCTTGTGTCTGTAGTAAAGTCAGTTGTACAGTGGCGGCCATTAAATTTTGGGCAAAAATTTGTCAAATTTTGACTTTTTTGTCAATTTTTTAAATCGCTCTTTTTTACCTTGTTTTACTTTTAATTACTATAAATAAAGTAAAAGGTAAAAAAATATTTAAATGTTATTAATACCAACAAATTAATAAATGAATTAACAATTTAATAAATTCAAACACACTTAAATATTCTTCCAAAAAAATTTAATATTTTATTGCGGCCCGGTTTTTTTCTTAGACAGAGTTTAGCCATCCAGGCATCAAATGGACCAAAGCCTGGGCGTAGTCCGGGTTTTCTCATTTCAAGCCTCTAAAATTTTATCCTTAAGTTCGTTTACATTTTGCTGCCTAAACTTATTTTCCCTATTTATTTTTTTTAACTATTAAGCCCCAAACATTGTCCACAACATTTAAATCCGGACTACGTGCGGGCCACGGTAAAACCCTGATACGCTGCTCTTCCATCCATTCATCGACTTGCGGGGCCGTTTGAACGGGACACTTATCTTGCTGAAATATACAATTTCTGTCCGGAAATCGATCCAGTACAGAAAGAAGCATGATATTCTTTAATAGAGCTATATATACCTATGCATTGAACCTTGATCGATAAAATAACATACACCAAGTCCTTGTGCACTCAGCCACCCCCAAACATTTACCGAAAATCGGCCACTACTTCTGTCCTTTTGGATATATTTTGTATCAAATCGTGTTCCTTGAGGCTTGTATACCTTAAGTATCCCATTGTAACACGACTGAAACACTTTTTCATCGGTGAATATTATATTTTTCCAAAAAATCGGAGGTTCCAAGTGAAATTGTGGAGCAAATCCAATGCGTTGTTCTTTATTTGCATTAGTTAAAAACGGTTTTAAGGTTGCCGGGTGGCAGCGCAATTCGGATATTTGCTTTATTCTTCGCCGTGCCGTTCCAACCGATGCTGGGAAATTGCTTTTCGTTTTTGCTGTCACTACAGATTTAAATGGTTGGTTTCTCAAAAGATTAACTAAATTATTGTCTTGTTCTTGATTTGATAGTTTGAGGCGACCACTTTCAGCTCTCTTCTTTTAAAGGAGTGTGTTTCCTGCTATTTTTTTTAACAAAATGAATAGTACTCCTTGGGATGTTAAGCTCTTACGCCATATCCCTTGCTGGCCAACCTCTCTGCTCAATATAATGAATAATTAGTACTTTTTGATCCAAAGTTGAGTTTGCCATTTTAAATAGTTATTTACATTACAAGATGCGAAAGTTTACTTTTTGGTGTGAGGTGGTTTTTAAATGGCCGAGGCGAAGCCGAGGCTATTTAAAACCTCCGAACACTTGAAAGGCCTTTCGCATCGTGTAATGTATTATATTTTTTCTGCTACTGTTCTATGTATCGCATAATTTAATAATCATTAACATCATGTTTTAATAGAAATATCAGAGATTTTGAAATTTTACCTGTTAAAAATTAATCCATAGCAACACATTTATTGTTGACATTGTCTGTCATCAGCACTTGTCAGATTTTGAATTATTGTTAATTTAGTATAAATCCATTCCCATTTTAAAATGTTAAATGAATATGAGGTAACAATTATATACGGTTTTCTGTATTGATTTTATGAATTTTTTTTAATAAAATTACATTTAAGTATCCTTTGGGATAGCAAATATACTACCGGAGAAAAGAAATTGTGTTTAATTTTTGTTTTTTCAACCAAATAAACTTACTGGATCTTGGAGTGAATTTGAGTGCTGGGCGGGGTAAAAACGTATAAATTGATAATTATTTAGTTAAACATAACACACAGAAACAGAAATCTATTGACAAAATACGCAGAAAATCGGGAAAACAACTTTTAATTTAAATTTTAAAAAATATAGTTAGAAATAAATCTAATATCTGATAACACATTCTTTCTACATTGTCAAATTCAAAATAAGTATCAACAGTGTTGCCGACTTAATAATTTTCGGCCATCAAATTTTGATATTCTGGTTCTGTCCCAAAAAATAATTGGGATAAATAAAAAGCTGCTTTGCTTACCAAAACTAACCATGACCGACTAGGGCTCTTGAATTTGTCTAAACAGTTGGTCATGGTTATTTTGGTTAGTTAAAGCGGCTTTTTATTTTTCCTAATTATATTTCAGACGTGAAAATGCGGCAACGTATTCGAAAAGACCCTGCAACACTGCACGCTGACGTTCCTTGTCATAATGGGGAGTTTTCGCATTATATGGAGAAAATCAATGGTAATTTTAAATTTTCAAATTAAAATGAAAAATATTAAAACACATAATTTCTCTTCTCCGGTAGTATATTTGCAATCCCTAAGGACACTGGAATATGACTATATAAAAATTTTACCATATAATCCAAAAATAGAAGAAAACCGTATATGCAATAATTACCGAATATGAAAATGGCATCCAAAAGGCAGCTGACCTTGCGTGTGCCTCACTTCTGCCAGACAAATCTAAAGAGAGGTACCATCAAACATATAAATCGTTTTCTGAATGGCTTGCTACATAAAATGTGGGGCGGATTGACGAGAATGTGATGTTGGCGTATTTTCAAGAAAAACCGAGTCTTTATCACCACCAACCCTCTGGTCTGTATATTCCATGCTCAAGTTAACAATTTCCGTAAACAAAAATCAATATATTTCGGAGTTCAAGAAACTAGTTGCTTTTATTAAAGGAAAAACGATGGTTATGAGGCAAAAAAGTCAAAAATTTTTAAAAAGAAGAAATCATAAAGTTTTTACTTAACGCGCCTGATCAAAGTTACTTAGCAATGAAAGTAATAGCCATTATGGGAGTGGCTGGGGCATGCCGGACAGACGAAATATACAGAATGAAGCTACGTGATGTAGAAATAAGAAATGAGGTGGCTATAGTAAAAATAGTGGAGTCTAAAAATAAAGTTAAAAGAAACTTTGTAGTAACCAACGATGAAGGCTCAGTTCCTTATGTCAGATTTCTACAGGAATATATTAAGCTGAGACCAAGGAATGCTCTAGATGAGCGTTTATTGTATCGTTATGAAAGAGGTAAATGTGTTAATCAAGTAATTTGAAAGCACACTATTTCAAATGTACCTAAAGAAATTGCGAAGTTTTTGAAGCTTGAAGACATCAGTAGATACACTGGCCATTCTTTTAGAAGAACGTCAACTACGTTCCTTGCCAATGCTTCGGATGTCGATATTTTGGACTTAAAAAGGCATGGAGGTTGGAAGTCTTCTTCTGTTGCCGAGGGATATATTGCTGAATCCTATAGTAATAAGGTGGAAATTTCAAAGAAGATTTTACACGAAATTCCTACCAATATTTCCTCTAATGAAGTAACAGTGAAAAATATGAATATTAACGTAGTTAAAGGTGATAACGAAACCCCAACAACAAATTTAAAAACTGTTAATTCAAGTATTATTCCTCCAATTTCTTTTGCTAATTGCTCAAATTGCACAATTACTTTTAATGTTAATACCTAACCTAGTTTTTTAAAATATTTTGTCATAAATTAGTTACTTTTTATAAATAAATCCTAATATTTCCCACAAGCATATTTTCTTTTTTTACTCTTACTTTTTTGTCCAGGCGCTGAAAATATTACTTTCGTAGCTAGCAACGCTTAGCAACCAGGTAACACGAAGGTTCTCTTTCGTTATCATTCGCGTTGCTAGGACCACAAAGTTTTCTTATTTATACAGTAGTAGAAAAAAATATTTTTAGACACTGACAACGGACACCTGTTTCCTTATTAGAAGTAGAAGGTGGCATAAGCCTATTTTACAAAAGGGAAAAAGACTTGCCCAAGATTTAATGGTCGTTACTGTGCTCACCGGCCGCAATATTTTTGTCTGTTTTTAAATCGCGAAAATGTGTCGGTATGTTATAAATTTACGACAACCGTAGTGCAGGTGTACCAAAGAGTTTTGAAAACGGGATTTGTGCAACCGAGAAATGTAAATAAAAAAGTGCTATTTTAAAACATAATATTTTGTGTTCTTAACATGGATATTCAGCCTATTTTTGTAAAAGTACAATTATTTTTTAATTACAAATAAAAAAGAAACAATATTTTTTTTTACTTAAATTTAATTCCAAATTAAATATCAAAATAAATTGCAAGAAGTAATTTTTATTATTTGTATGTAAATAAATTTCTCTTTAAAAAAAAAGTGTAAATATGTAAATCCTAGCAAAAAAACGTTCGACTCGCTGCGATAACGCCCGCGCGGTGTTGCCAAATTTTTTAAACTTTGAAGAGAAGAATTAACTTTTGACCGATGTGTTTTTATCATTTTTGACTTGTTTTGAGTTCCTCTATCGCCCATTAAAATCGTAAGCATCATATTTTTTACACCCTGTATACCGGAGGTTTCAAATTCGACTCTTACCATTGAAATCTCGGAAACAGTAGGAGATACAACAACAGTTCAATCGAGGTAAAGTTCCACAGTATAGAAAGTTTTTAATTTTCCAGTTTCTCCTGAGATATCTAAGAGAGGCCGAAATTTTT
Source organism: Listronotus oregonensis (assembly GCA_019359885.1). Taxonomy (NCBI): domain Eukaryota; kingdom Metazoa; phylum Arthropoda; class Insecta; order Coleoptera; family Curculionidae; genus Listronotus; species Listronotus oregonensis. The sequence continues at coordinate 31,148 of JAHBCN010009141.1, read as the reverse complement.
GAAAACCGTTCTTATTTTTTTCTTCCTTACTAAAAAAAACATCTTAAAACAAATGGCACATTAACCCCTCCAGTCGGATCTCCGGGCAAAGGGTGCATTTGGGGGGGGGCGCCATTGATAAGTTTAATATCATTTACAAATATATGTGGGATTTAGACTACTAAATTCATCTTAGTCCAGAAAACAAACCATTTTGCCTCTCAATTTTTTCAAAATGCATAGATTGACTTGAAGTTTTGAAAGTAGGAAATAGTCCAAGGATCAAAATCTATATCATGCCGAAGGGCGCCTTTACCTTGGGGGTGGTTGCCAAACCATCTCGGGGTGGGAGTTTTTTTATATTTTGACCACAGAAATCGATAGAAAAATGATTTCTTAGCAAAAAATGTTCTATGCATTTTTTTTGTAAAATGCATACTTTTCGAGTTATTGGTGATATGCATTTTATCAAGGAAACTGTAGCTTTTAAAAAAAAAGAATAAAATAGTTTTTTTGTAATTGCTGTGAGAGCTGTTATTCATCAAACACAAAATTTCAGAGTTTCAAAGGCAAATAACGCAAAATCTACGTATTTTTCGAGGAAAATAAATAATAAGTTTTTTGAAGCATTAGGAAAGACTTTTTTTTAAAGGTATATACCGGGTGTTTCAAATTCGACTCTCACCATTGGGATCTCGGAAACTATAGGAGATACGAAGATGGTTAAATTGGGGCAAAGTTGTGCATTTATGTGACCAACAATATACCGTTTAGAAAGTTTGAAAATTCCGAGTAATTCCGGAGATATCCGGAAAAAAAACGAAATTTTGGAAAATCGTTTTATTTTTTCCTGGGTTTCTTTTTCAACGAATTCCAAAATAAATAATACATTTGCATTGTCACTTTTTCCGCTCTATCGAATGGTGTTCATAGTTTTGCAACTCGACGTTTCGTTTTTCCGTAACCATCATCAACTTTTTTTTCTTATGGACGCCATAAGGGAATTCCACAAATTTGAATGGCCCTTTTTATCACATTTTCAACGATGTATCATAAGTTACCCTTGTTGCCCGGAAAATCCGAAAAATTAACTAGAATATTTTTATAACGTAGTTGGCTTTGATTTCTCAAATCGGTGACGTGTAAATGACATTCTGTGTTTACTGTCAGTTGTGGTGTCGTTAAAAATGGAATTCACCAATGAAGAAAAACGAGAAATGGTAAAACTTTATTACAAGAATGATAGGAACAGTGTGAAAACATCGGAAGTGTATCTTAACTCGTATCCCGAGAGACAACAACCTCATCGAACTTTATTCAAATTATTGGATAGAAACTTCGCTGAGTATGGTTCGTTTGAAAGCCTCTAGACAACAAAATGACAACCGAATGGTTTAAATAACAGAAAATTACTAAAAACTAGAACTAAAAAATTATAACAAATGTTCAAAATGCTGCCTGTCATTTTCTAAACAAATCGCCACTCTTCTCTGTATGTTATTAACTGCGCGATTTATTTCTCTCCTTCTTAATCTTCCAAACTCCCTAACGATGTTGAGTTGAAGTTCCTCGATATTTTGGTATTCGCCTTGCCCATAAATTCGGTTTTTCAACGAACCCCATAACAATGTATCGAGGACATTGAGATCTGGAGACCTAGCTGGTCATCTTACCGGCCCATTATTCCCAATCCACCTGATTATAATCAGGTGGATTGGGAAGATAATTATCTTTCCTTTCGAAAAGATAATCAGATACTTGTCTTGTGTTGTGAGGTGGAGCACCATCGTGTTGGAACCAAATACTGTTGTAGTTTGCTAATGGTAAATCGTCCAAATAGTCTTCAAAAGTTGACGTCAAAAACTGATAATACATTTCAGCGTTCAAATTTCCGTTGAAAAAATGAGGTCCCAAAATTCTATTTTTATAAATGCCTGCCCAGACATTAAGACTGAATCGCACTTGGGGTCGTAATTCTCGAAACTGCCGGGGATTGTTTATGCTCCAAATGTGTTCATTGTTTCGATTAAATATTCCACAATTGGTGAAAGTGCTCTCATCTGTCCAAATAACATTTTCTAGAAAAGCTGGAAAATCGGGTCGCCTTTGTAGCCAATCTCCAAACAGACGTGTGCGAAGAAACATCCAAATCAGTGTGTATCTGGCGTGTGGATTTAATTGGATTCGTATTTATCTACAAAATATGTATTAGTTTTTCATAAACGGTTTAATATTTTTTTACAGTTGATCGCAAAGTAACTAATTCCTAAATTCGAACTAAGTCATAAAGTCGACGCATGTATGTATTTGAAAATTGCCGCGTTCGTCAACATTTTTTCCGAATAGATAATCGATTAGGTACTTTGCGTCCTAAAACGAATGTTTACATTAATTATACCTCATTTACGATGTTTTCTTTACTTTCCTCATCCATTCTGTCCCCATATTTTTGTCTGGGCTTTTCAAACGAACCATACTCAGCGAGGTTTCTATCCAATAATTTGAATAAAGTTCGATGAGGTTGTCGTCTCTCGGGATACGAGTTAAGATACACTTCCGATGTTTTCACACTGTTCCTATCATTCTTGTAATAAAGTTTTACCATATCTCGTTTTTCTTCATTGGTGAATTCCATTTTTAACGACACCACAACTGACAGTAAACAATTATAAAAATTAGGTGAGTTATGATTAAAATAAGGTCAGACCAAAATTTTGTGAGTCCAAAAATCTTCGAAAACAACCCCCTAACTACCACCCTAATTAAAATGAGTCGTAGCCCTTTTTCAATTCTCTTTATCCATGCATCATAAATACATTTTAAAATTTTAACCAGTTGATTAAGTTAAGCTTAATTCCAAAATTTCATGCATTTTCTCTAGGTCTCTCCGGTAGCATAGTGGTCAGAGTTTCGGCTCGCCACCCCGGCGATACGGGTTCGATTCCCAGAGCCGGAGAGACACTTTTAGGTAGTAGTTATTTAAAATAACGTCCGTGGTGGCACTACCGCGTTGTCTAAAAGGTGCTGTGAAATGCAACATTTGCATGTTTCAGTGCTTAAACAACGTTGACGGAACAACTGGGAAGGAATGGGTTAAACACCGAAAAACCCGGTACTCACGGTACTTTGGTACTTAGGTTTATATATGTATATATATATATAGTATGTAGGATATAATATACATATATAATAATCCTTCGTGAGCTGTCATAAAGATTTAAAAAAAATTCAAATCTATGCATTTTAAAAAAGTTGCGGGATTTTGCACTTTTTCTAGCTTCTTTTTCTGGACGATCTGCTGTAGATACCGGTCCCCATCTGACAATATGAAGGTGCTTTTAGATTTGTCATCCGACGTTTTATCTTTCAATAACCATCATCAGTTTGATTTTTTCGTATGAGCGCCATATTAAATTTTTGCCTTTCAATTAATAGTTTCTTCTGGATGAGTAAAAAAATACCCTAAAAGTGCCGTGAGGTGAAAAGGAACAAAAATATTATTAATATTTACGGTATCTTAATAAAGTTTATAGTTGTGTGTTTTGTCCACCTTTGCCTAAAAATTAACCAATACTGAGTATTTCTCCTAAGTCATATATTGTCATTAATACCTTACAAAGTATGGTTTTAATACAGCACCTCAAATTTGTTAGAAGTAATTAATTTTAACTAAACAATCAATAACTTTCTTGTAACATTCTATAATAACACTTTGGATATAAATGATACATATTTGATTTTGATTAGTTTTTATAGACTATAATTTACTTTATAATTATTAGGTGTCGTTTTTAGTAAATTAAACTAATAAATAAATGTAAATAATTCGTCGTATAAAGTTGAATATAAACATTTTTTTTTTGATGATTGTTTATTTATGAGCATCATTAACGTATACTAAGTCATTAATTGGTAACCCTCATTAATGTACGATTTTTTATTAATACACGAGTATATTAGAGGCCATAGGCAACAGGAAATCCATAAAATAGAATAGAATAAAATATAACTTTATTTCAGATTCTGTCTACATAACACATATTTACATAAGTACCATAGGAACACAAAATGAAATGACGTCACAGGTATTTACATAACTAAGTTAATAAAATTACATATTAAAATAATCCTCTAAAGTATAGGGTTCCAGATTTAATAATAAATATCTTTTCTCTTTAAATTGTTTAAAAGTTTGGATATGTTTGATATTTGAGGTAGTTTATTGAAAATTCTTATACAAATGTATGATGGATTTTTTTCCATCATACTCAATCTATGAATGGGGTAGTTGATATCTATAGTTCTAGTAGTATACATCGTATTAGTGTAATTAACAAAGAACGAATCTGAAGGATGTTGTGATGATTGTTGTTAACTACTTTTTGTTAAATAAAATGCACTGTTTTTCCATAAATCACTAATTTATTGCGGACAATACAACACAAAGATGTTCGCGGTGGCCATACCAAAATGCAAGAGGGTTTTTTTACAGTGTTGCCACATGAATATAAAAATAAAAATAATACGAAAGTCTTAACAGAATCCCTGTTTATAAGTAAATACAACAAACATTTGTGCAGGTTCAATTCATACATAGTTAAAAGCCCTTTTGCTTTAAAAATTTCTCTACAAGTTTCTGTAAATTTTATTTTAAAAATGATTCTTAACATTCATTTTTAAATTTTAAAAATTGACTCTGCATCATATCCATTTCCCCAAAAAATAATTACATATTTAAGTAAGGACTCAAAGTTGGCAAAGTACATGATTTTAAGAACACTTTCATTAACTGGTAGTATTCTTTTTACGTGTTTTTTTTTATATCCGGAAGATTTTCCACATTTTTCCCGACATCATGTATTTATAACCTTTTCCCGTAACCCGAAAATACTTAATAATGATCTCAACCCTTGATCATTAATCGCCCTTAACAATACACTTATTTGTTAAATAGCTGTGAAATGTATATCGCCATCCTTTTTTACAGGTCATACACTCAACAAAATTGCAACTTGGAATGCCAGTCGAACCACACTTTGGGAAGATGCCAATGCGTGCCGTACTATCTACCAAGTAAGGACGTTACTCTTATCAATTAAAATTAAATTTCTAAGAATTTTAACATAAAACTTTGGAGATTCTAGGAACTTTTAGCTATTATTTATGACTACTTTTTGTCATAAATGACATATTAGTTTTTTTTAACTAGTATATTTATAATTTTACAAGACAAGAAAATCGTGGTGTGTTAATTGATTTTTTAAATCTTTTTTGAAATTACTTCAACATCAAGCATAGGAAACCATATCTTATTTAAATTACCAGATATCGATGCTACAAATGTATCTTTATTTAATAATACATACTCGTATACGTATTTTCTTTTAACATATTTATTCTACGTTTTTTCAACAAGTTGCCTTTGCTAAAATACTAGAAGCATTTCAATTTATTATGTAGTTGTTGTGAAAATATCTGTTTTTTTTATATATGTTTGGTATTCTTTTATGCGTTTGGCTATTGGTCTGAAAGTTTCACCTATACAGGGTGCCACAGATTCGAGTGCATGCATGGGGATCTCGGAAACCGTAAGAGATACGAAGTCGGTTAAATTATGGCAAAGTTGCGCATTTAGGTACCTAACAACATGCCGTTTAGAAAGTTGTAAAATTCCGAGTACTTCCGGAGATATCCGGAAAAAACTGAAATTTGGCGATTTCGTTTTTATTTTTCTGACGTTATTTAAAGAGATATGAAAAACAAAAGACACTTTCTCATGGCCACTTTTTAAGCTCTACAAAACAGCGTTGAGAGATTTTCCGTACGACGTTTCGTTTTCGTGATACCATCATCAACTTTATTTTTTTAAATACGACACTCAATTGTTTATTGCATTTTTTTGAAGCAGTTATAATCCCAATTACAATGATGTAAAACACTTAATATTTTTCTGTTAAATAAACATATTTTCCATAAGAGACAATGAGTTAGACAAGGAACGCACATCATTTCTTATAGGGGCGTTCCATATTTGTTAATAAATATAGTGTGTTATACTTTTTTGTAATTGGGATAATAAGGGGTTCAAAAAAATTAAATAAAAAACCCAGGTCCGTATTTAAAAAAATTAAGTTGATGATGGTTTAACGAAAACGAAACGTCGTGCGGAAAATCTCTCAACGTTGTTTTGTAGAGCTTAAAAAGTGGCCATGAGAAAATGTCTTTTGTTTTTTCATATCTCTTTAAATAACGTCAGAAAAAAATTAAAACGAAATCGGCAAATGTCGGTTTTTCCCAGATATCTCCGGAAGTACTCGGAATTTTGCAATTTTCTAAAGTGGACATGGTTAGTTACGCAAATACACAACTTTGCCATAATAGGGAACTTGACCATTTTTTTTAAATCTCATGATTTGCTTTATATATGTCTAGAAAGAACATTCCCAAAATATTTCCGGTTAAAATTAAATAATTACTTCATAATCCAGCGTTAAAGTTTCGCGCGGTCCGAAAGCATTTCAAACAGTTCATTTTCGCGCCAGCGTGGATGACGTCATTACTTACTATGGCCGTCGACCCATCCGTATAGCGATCACGCCACGCTGCTGCACAGTTTTCTTTCTCTATTATTGTACTATTATTTTTTGTTGTGGATCGATAATTTTCATTGCATTTTGTAACTGTATATTGTTTTGGGTCGTGTTAAAGTTTATTATGGAGAAAAGTAGTATCAAACAATTTAAATACTGTGTTGTACCAATGTGTCGGAGTACGACATTTCAAACACCGAATAAAATATTTATTAACCTGCCTACAAATCCAAATCGAAGAACGAAATGGTTAAAAGCGTGCCGTAGAGATATCAAGGATATTTCCCCGAACTCCGTACTTTTTGTGAATATTGTTAGAATATATGTACATAGTACTAACTACTAGACCAAAAGAGTTTTTTTTAATTTGAGATAAGTACTGAATATTGTAAGTTTATTCTACTAAACGCAATTATTCGTAATTATATTTAACCGTGTGTACTTAGTTCTCTGCTTTAACGCCGCGAACTTCTTCAAGAGAAAAACTATCACTATTTTTAAGAAAATTTGCAACCATAAACATGTCCACAACAGGCAGGTTATCGGACTGGCCCTTAGAATATCCCTCTTCAGTGATATTCAATGAAAATAGTCACTCTGCTTGCACAAAAGTCTTTAGGAAAACAATATCCAATAGTTTTGATAAACTACACACAAACACGATGTTTAAAACAAACCACCTCCACACCTACTTATGGAAAGAGAAAAGCCCGTTTAACAATGTTTAAAGTATGGAAACTGCAGTAACACTCACAATCGATTAAATACAAGAAAATTTGACGAACCGAACAGTTTTAAATCAAGGCGACAACGCTTTTATAATGGCCATTCCGTTGAATTAAAATGAACGTAGATTGACGATTGTGAGTTGTGACGTCACGACCAATGGCAAAGCGTTTTGGTCCGCCAGGTAGAATTTGAATTTGGAGGTATTTTCAATCATTTATTGCGGCCGTTGTGAGTATCTAAAATGTATTTTTTTGCTAATACGTGTTTTAAGGCGACATTTGCTTATATTTTCAAATACTTTCGAAAAAATTAAAAATATTGGCAAGTTCCCTATTTAACCAACTTCGTATCTCTTACAGTTTCCGAGATCCCCACACATGCACTCGAATCTGTGGCACCCTGTATAAAATTTATTACATTTACAAGGAATTTTACAAATGACATTTTTTTTGTATTTTCATTTATATTGTATGGGTTTGGTTTTTGTACTTGAAATCTAATAGCGTTTTGTGTTTTAAAGATAGTGCAAATATTAAATTATATATTACCTATTCCTTGAATTTTATTTGATAAGCGAGAAATATATGTTAAAAATTAATTTTTATAGGTCGATTTTGATTTTCTCTTAAATTTGGTTGTTCACATTTTAGAAAGCATTTATTTATAAAATCACGAGAATAATTATTTTGAACTAAAATGTCTCTTAAAATTTTTGGTAATTATTTAGAATCTTTAGAATTTTTTTGGGATATAAAATCAACTTGATTAATTTTTTTTTGAGTTGTCAAATATTTTTAGTTTTAAATTTCATTAAAAATAGAATAATTTAAAAAAAAATCAAAAATGTCAATTTTTTTATTAAATTTTTTTTTTCATAAATCCAAAAATTAATATTTTTAATTTTTTTTGCCATTATTTGTCTTTACACATAGAATATAATATAAAACAAATCACTTCAAATTGTTAACTTAAATGAATGTATTTCATTATCGAAAAACTTAAAAAATACCTGTTTTTTCAAAATAAAAATTACCACCAATTTTTTTTTTATGTTTCTTAAAAGATTTGTAAATCCACCATAAAATAAAACAAAATGAAACATGTTAATATCTTTATTTTTCGGTTTTTTTATAACCAAAAATAGGTGGAACCGCGATTCTCAAAAATTAATAAAATTACTTTTAATTTTTTAAATTTTATTCACTTAATACAGAGTGGGCCAATGAAAACGAAACAAAGGCCGATTTTTCATATCTATGGTTGGTAGGAAAAAATCACTCGGACCCGTCGATTTTTATTTCGAGGCGGACACATTTTGCGCTTATTTTTAACCCTGTCATTTCAACCCTCTACGGGGGGTGAGCTTTACTCCTAAATTCTTCCTATTAAAGATCATCGAATCCTTTTTTCAACGCTTCCTAGTTTTTTAAAATTTGGATGCAGTAGTTTTCAAGAAAATACGTTTTATAAACATAATCGGCCTATAATCGAAAGTAACGCTTTTTCACTTTTAGTACTATTTTTTATTTAGTATGTTTATTTTTAAATCATGTCCTATCCATCTTAAAAAGTAAGGAAGCATTGAATGTCACTTTTTATAAATCAATAAAATGCGAATACGCTTTAAAATTATAAAGTATTGTCAGTGTCTTGTTTAGAATATTATCAGTCCAAGGTTAGCAGTTTTATTTCTGCTATGGAATTCGATGCTTGTGTAAAAATTCTAAATAATGCAGTTAGTTTTTTATCTTTCTTTGAAACGTATTTACATTCAATTTATGTAAATTTATACCTAAAGTCCAAAATTTCTGTCAGTGACTCATTTAATACCGGCCACCCAACTGACGAAGCGGCTGAATAAAAATCTAACACTAGTAAATGATTTTTAAGCCTATGATATACTTTTCCGCTCAAATAACAGTGAACCGGCCAAAAGTTTCATCGCCACGTTGTCATAATTCGCAAGAATAAATCACCAGCCAGCGATCGCACTTAAAATAGCACGCCAATATGTATTGAAATCATTGTTATCGGGAAGACAATAAAAGTGGCAACACACATTCCTTAGTTTACAACTTGAAGAGACTTGAAAATAAGCGTATCGACAGGGTTTTCGTGCTGTTCGATGATTTTATTTAGTTAGTATTGATTATGGACAGATTTTGTAAGTTTAAATTTTAATTGCTATACAGGGTATTTTCTAAATATTATAAATTTCTAATAATTGTAGTATATAGATATTGTTTTGTGCCAATTTTATAATAGTTTATCTTATTTAGTGTATATAGTTGTATATAAAGATTTAGTGTTGTTAAGTGCTTTTAATTCTGTAAACTATGAATGTTAACCAACCTTTAACTAGTTATCCGCCTACAAAAAAACTCAGTTAACGTTAAAAGAACGAATAATGGTTAAAAATGTTTACCTGGATTCGGGAACGAAATCCAGAACTAACCACTTTGATGCTGCAGAGATATGTGCAACTTTAACAAAAGTTAATTCGCGTACGGTATTCAGAGTTTTAAAGGCAAAAATCAATGTTAGTAATTATGCGGATACTGGAAAATGCGATTTTTTCGCTATTTTTTTGCACACTTTTACTTTTTGATTGTTAAACATAAATCAGAGGCTGTTTTTGGCGCTCTTATAGTATTTAAAAATAATAATTTGAATTGTTTAATTCCATTTTACGACATATTCTTTTAAATTCTGCATTTGACGAAAACATATTTAAAAAACACATAACTATGTTAATATTAAAAAAAAAACACTTAAAAAGAAAGGGAAAAAAACCTTAATTTTCAATAAAAAGTAGGTAAAACGTTTACGTCCGAATTCAACTGAAATTCTAAAATGTTGACCTGTTACCAGGTTGTAATAGTTTTCTTTATGACATTTTTATAAGGTATGCGAACCTTTGCTTCGCTCGACCCATAATGTTTGATAAAAAATATTCTCGATATGGAAATCCTAAATATGGAACACGAAAGACCCGAAATAGTTATTGATTCTACAAGCTGATGATCTCAGAGTTTCGTGTTCCTTATATAGTGGATATTTTTGATGAAGCAATGCGTGTGAATATCGTATTTAATATTGAGATTAGATCGGTGCTGAATTGGCAAGTCGGTGTAATTTGGGATTGTCTATCGTTCTGCTTTACATCTTTTTAATTTATGTTAAGACTAAAATTTTATTATTTTTTTCATGTGGCAAAATAAAATCAGAGAAGGAAAAATTAAAGTAAAATGTATTTTTTTGGAAAACGTTGAAAAGTCGCAAAAAACTCAAATTTGTGTTCTATGACCTCAAAATAGGAGGTGTGCAAAATTAAGCAAAAAATTACGTTTTTCATTAATCCGAATAATACCAAAATAATATAGGCTTGTTACTAATTTAAAGGGTTGATGAAAATGTGAGAAAATAACTTTTGCTTGTAAAAATATTTTCATGTTTTGACGAAATTTTATCATTTATTTCTAAAATGCATACGCCACTGGAATTGGGTTCCCTGACCCCACACAACCCAACTTAAAAGCGAGCGATGCGTCATTGACAGAAATTTTGGACTTGAAGTATAGTATCTCACAGGATTTATGTCGTGATTATTTTGGGTTATAATCTTTTTTCTTGCTCTAAATGAAATGGTTTACTCAACGGCGGAAAAAGTATCGATAAATGAACTTTATTATGAAAACGGTAGATGCGGTAATAGTACAGCACAGTTATTTAATGAAGTAAATCCAGATAAGCATATGTCAACCGGAAATACGTTATTGAACTAGTAGCCAAGTTTAGGGAAACAGGATCTGTGGCAAATCGAAAATGAATCGCTCCTAATCGAATAGTAGGAAATGAAGCAATGCAAATTGCTGTTTTGGGCCACGTTAAGTACCAGGGAATTATAGTTTGTCCAAGCTAACATTTTTAGGTTGGCAATGCGAATATCCCTACATATTAGTAAATTTTGTTTTTCAGATTTAAGTTGGCTGATATAAGAATTTTAGTCAGGACCGTACTGAGGAAAGGGAGTTTCAAAATTTTAATATCTTAAAAAAATTGTTGTTAAATTACAATAACTATATTCATCAGTATTTTTTCTTGCTATTCATATATTTGCATAAATGTAGCTTTGATGTTTGGCCAAATATTTTATAAAAATTATCATTTTCGCCTATCTAGTGCAGATTAATAGTTATGTATTAAGTGTTGTTATTTAGAAATAGTTTACACTATTTTACACTTTTACACACTTAGACCTTAAATACACCTTCAATTAGGGGCGCTTAGTACGTAAAAAAAAAGTAAAATAGTACTCTATTTCTGAATATCAAACAGACCCGTTAGTTTTGTTATATTTGCAGGCAAACTCTTTACAGTTGAATTGAAATATCCTGATAATATATCTCACTATAAGGGATGGTTCGATATCCCTTACTATGCAAATTTACAATTTTGCAAAGATGCCTAAAGTCGATTTATTTCATCTGATATAACTTCATTAGCTGCTTCCTATATTAAATTATAAAATAAATTAAACAAAACAGTAATAATCATTTATTTATTCAGAGTATCATTAACACAATAAGATGCTTATATTTTATAAAATAAATTTATCAAAAACGTTGGAAGATCGTGTTTAAGGCTTTAGAAGTGGCAGTGGCCACCAGGCGTTTTTATGAAAAAAGCAAACGTATGTAATGACGAAAGAAAAATGTATGCAATATGCACGCAGCAGATACTAGTCTGGACACTTTTAAGATAAGAGAGCTGACAAAGTGGTAGGTTTGGCGTTTTAGCAGCTGGACTGTAAATGGTTGCTTGTGAGTTCAAGCATTTTGGCAACTACTGTGGTCATTGATGTTATGTGTTTAAATGAAATAGTCATTTAATATTTAGCTTTATTAAAAGCAGTAAGGTAGTTTGATAAAGAAAAGCTAAAAAGTAAAAAGAAGATAACTTGTAAATGATTTTTATTACCATTTATTTTATTAATATACTTAATAATGTGGGTCCATAAAAATAGGAATGTCTTATTATTTTTAAATACATACCATTTCAATAGCATTGAATTTACAATGATATGGATGCAAGCGCAGCACTTGATGACCAACCTCCTGAATAAGAGCATCGACAACATAAGATTTGGAAGACTTTGGTAGGCGCTGAATCAAGCACCACAAAATCTATTTTGTCGCCGATTTTGCAAAAGGAATATTTCGTTTTTTTAACCATTTAACCATATTTTCTTTCTTTCCGCCACTAAATGGCCAGTTTTCTAACAACCTACTAAGGTAGCTGGCATTACCTAAAATGACTAATGAAGGCCTTTTCAAATTAGGTAGTAGATCATCTCTAACCCACTTCTCAAAATTTTCAGCTTTCATCTTGCCATGGTAATCTCCTGTTTTTGTTTTCGATTTAAAACTTCTACTGGCACCATCAACAAATCCTTTTTCTGAACCAGCATGTAGAATAATGTATCTAAGGACAATATAAGTATTTCATTAGTTTTTTAATTAAATATACTTTAATGTTTCATAAGAATGCAGCAAGTGTATTCTGTAGTTTAATGTAGTCTAAGAGCTACAGGTTTAATCATATGTCCTATGTATGAAAGAGACCCTAACTGAGGTATCTACCGAATCTGTCATATATGTGTATTTTTCTCAGGATACCCCTTATGCTTAAAGTCTAAGGCCCGGTTGTACAATGGACGTTCAACCGAAGTTCACGCTGATCATCGGTTCAACGGAAAAAAATCGTTGTACAAAGCCGGTTCAGACGGTGAACTGTAGTTGATCTTGAATGTCCGAATTTGGTCGTTCAAGATGAGTTCAACTCCTTTTAGAAATTTTTAACCTCACTCTTCTGACAGATTACCTTGTGTTTTAAATATTTTGTTGTTATATTTTTAAAGTTGATACCTATTCGGTTTTTATAATTAAAAATTGATCTTGTATGAAAAGATATGACAGACGACAAGGATTTTCTAGAATAACTTATTAATGTTGCACACTCTCGAGCCCCATAAATATACAGAAATAGACCAGATCATTTAAATATTTGGAATGACAAATAATTTAAGGCCAGATTTAGGTAAAAAAAAAGCTGTGAGATTTAATATAGATGAAATTTTTAAACAAATTTCATCTGTTACAGATAAGTGCAAGATTTATATTGTTTAATTACATTTAATTTAAGTTTAAATGTTCTATTTATTTTTTTTTTTAGAAAACCATGCACTAATTCCTACTGAAATGGTGCTGCATTGCTTTACGATTTCTAGCCACTGTTTTACAAGTTGTTTGGAGGTATTGACAACTCAACGGGCAAGATGAAAATATCTATGGTTTAAGAATCAGTTACTGAAATTGGGGCTAAAATTGATAAAATGCTAAGAACTGAATCTGAAATTACCATTGTGAGGCGAGGATTTTATGCATTGGAGCAATGGATGGCACGCATAATACCTAAAATTCAATCTCCTGGAGGGGCAGATGCAGAAAATTACAGGAAAACAAAAAAATAATTTATTGTTTTATACAATATGTAGCTATTTAGCATCTGTGATTTATTTTGTCAGTGATTAAAAAAAATGTAAAATTAAACAAAAAACAAATACAATAATAAATACATACTCATAATTATTATTAAGTTGTTTTTTTATTAAAATCAAAATCCTTGATTAGGTTAAGTTGTGGCAATTTTTTTCTTCTTTTCTTTGTGGGCTTTGCAACTGATAGTTCAGGTAAACCTGCAGTGGTACAACACTTAAAATTCTGAACTGGGTTCAACAGTGAACTGCAGTTCAAGAAAACTTGGTTGAACTATTATTGTTTGTACAACCGGGCCTAAGTGTTCACATACTATGAGTGTCTAGAGTGAACAGATGTAAATTACTGATAAGATTTTGTAGTCTCGAAACTCTAGAGAGATGAAGGTGTAGAAAAAGTGGAAATGTGAAGTGGACACAAAGGATGCATTTTTAAAAAACGCATACATTTAGTGAGATAGGTAGGTGTTTACTTGGTTTTTTGACATTGTGAATAAGTTTATCCGCTGTAATAGTATGAATAATAATTGTATTCAAGCAGTAGAATTAATTAAACTAAAATTTAGAAACATATTTTAGTATCACGTAAAAAACAATCTAGTATTACTGATTTTTTTTCACATACACAAGTGATATTCTTGTAAAACTTTTTTAGTTTTTTTAGTTTAAGTACATATGTATGTATATTTATGTACATGTTTTTATTTTTTAGGGAAATGTTTTAATTACCTCTTTAAACAAATTGTTTATTTTGAAATAAAAGTCACGGCTCGTTTATAACGAACAGTGGCTTATAACGAACACTTCCTGGTTTCTTTGGGTGATTCGTTATTCCGAGTTTGACTGTATATATATATATATATATATATATATATATATATATATATATATATATATATATATATATATATATATATATATATATATATATATATATATATATATATTAATTTTTTAATTTTAATCTCTTATAAATTTGTAAGTATGGGTTGTTGAGAAAAATTATGAAAAGAAAATAGTTTTTTTATTAAATTTTCTACAAGATCAAATAAGTTAAAATTCTCAAAAAGCTTACGCTCATTGAAAAAAAAAACAATAAGCCAACAATAAAGGCTAAAAAAGCGTAGTTTTTTGCGTGATTTTTTAGATTCTTTAGATTTTTCTAAGCATGTCCATATTCGGGAAAAAGTACATCAGACCATGGTAAAACATCACGTTAAATTTCGTAAAGTTTGGTTTGTTAGTTTTTGCGTAGTAATTTGCTATCCCATTTTGTTTGGGAAAACTTGACAATTTAGCAAATTGAGTAGAGTCCAGAATATTGAACTTACTTATTGGATTTTGCTTAAAGATATGACAAAAATTTTTGTTAATAAACAAATTGACTATCTCCATTAAATTTAAATAAAAATATGGTTTAAAAGTACTCGTAATCGCTTCTTTTATTATACCAAAATCGTCAATCGGTCAATGGGTTGCCAAGATACAGGCTGCCAAAATTGACCGATGTTTAAGGCGAATCTATGAATAATAATAAACGCCAACTTCTTGCATTAGTTTTTATTAAATTATTATCTTATTTTTATTTATACTTTACCAAAAAAAATATTTTGAAGCAAAAAATATGTCTTTTATCATTTTTTTAAACAAAAATTTTTGGACAATAATTATTGCCCTCATCAATTGTTCATAAATTTAAACAATGTTTAAGGGCGCCTAAACGATCCGATTTTCATTTTTATAACAGAATGCTTGATACCTCTAGTATATGTATGTATATTCTAGGTTCTACTCAACTTGCAAAATTGTCAAATTTTTCAAACGAAATTGGATTGCTTAATCACTGTGCAAAAACTATTAAATAGCTTTTAACGAAACTTGGCATTATGTTTTATTATAATATGAAGTTCCACCTGGCCGAATATGGAGGTTTCCGGAGAAACCCAAGGGTCCAAAAAGTCCATGCAAAAAACTACTTTTGTGCCTTGTTTTTATGTTTATTTTTGTTTTGCAACAAGTTTAATACATTTTTCTAACTAATTTTCTCTTATAGGAAATTTAGTAAAAAATCTTTTATTTTCCTTCATATTTTCTCTACGACCAACCCTGACACAGTTGTAGGCGATTTAAGTAAGTTTTTTATTTTTTTTACACTTTATATTTATCAAATCTTTCGCGCCTTTTTGAGAGTAAGAATATCTAGATTGTGGTTATATTCAACTTTCTGACGGGTTTTTAGCAAAACATCCCTGCCACCTCGTTCATCCAACATTACTTCTTTTTTTTTATCGATTAGGCTTGGTCCATTAGCTAGCGAGCTGGTGGCAATTTAGGTATATGATTTCATCGTCGTTGATACCAAGACGCAATGTGGTCTGCACCAATGTTAACTGGAAAAAATAAAGGGCGAGCTCAGGTACCTCTGATTTTTTTTATAAATAATTTTGAAATTGTTAAAAAAACTGTTAAAAATTATATTATCGTTTTTGTCATTAATTATATCTTATTAAATACATTTTATAGATAGTGAAATTAAAGCTGGCAGAAGTCAGGATGGTGAAAGTTCTTATAAAAACAATTTTTAAACTAATAGGGCTATATCATTCCATCGTCTTTTTAAGAATTATTTTTATGTTTTGTAAAGTATTTGTAAATATAACAAAAAGGTGGCAGACATCTACAACTCTGATTTTAGATGTAATATAAAAAACAAATATGACATATATTTTATTTCTTTTTGTTTTATTTTTTTATGTATTATTTTTACAAAATAATTGTTATTTAATATCTTTATTATTTATACTTTTAATTAATAATAGTTCCTCTTATTATCAGAAAATATATTTATAACATAAATTAGTCATTGCTTTCTTCGTCCCTTTCATTCAGAATTCTGTTGTTAGTGGCGAGATCTACACTTTCATCCATTACCTCTTCTTCATCTGAGATACACATACATTAAAATCTGAATCTTTATTTAACATAATATAAGTAAGTTTAAAACTACACAAAAATTACCTGCTTGTCCTTTATTAATTGATTGCTCATCTAGTACTAGCTCATGAATTATGTCGCTGTATGGTAGTTGCTCTCCTTCAACTCAGTTGAAATTTAAATTATCATTTTCTTGTGTCCAGTCATAATTTGTTGGATCACAATCTTCCGTTGGATCTTTTAAGTACGACTACCTACATAATTCGCTGATAAATACAGTTATATAATATAATATACACTGTAACTAATCATTGCTCATTAAGAGCTGCTTATGACGTTTAAACGCCTTTTGTAGCTCTTGAAACTCTTATCTGGGTCTGAGTTAATGAAATGATAGTTTGATTTGATTATATTACTTGTTTTTATGGGCGCCAGAAATTCCAAAGCATTACTTAGTACGATAAAGAAAAATATAAAAAAAATATGGATTTAAACTTTTAATTATTTCACAATGAAAACTCTCAATGCTTGGAAATTTCGTTTACTCGCAAAGGAAGGAAAATAAAAAAAGATATTTTTAAATTACAAACAATTTATTAAAAATTATAATTGTTTACACAGTGTTTTCAATGTGTTATTGCTTACTAAGAGTGATTTAATATTCGAATTGAAATCTGATAATATTAGACATTTTACAAATTATTCAACATCTTCAGAATGGCATTATATGTTAATTGGATAAGTACTTTCTGCTGCTCGATGTAATAGAAGAAACATCCCAGTGCAAAGCAACTCTGTCCGGATGGTGATTATTGTCCACTGAGCCAAAGGAGTCTGACGGTGGAGGATTTGTTGTGCTGGAAGCCTGTGTCTGGCGTTCTTTAGGATAACTTTGTTGGTTAAAAGTTGTGAAACAGGTGCTATCCCTCTTAGGTTCTTGACAGCCTGAGAGTATTTTCCGCCATTTGAATTTTTACATGCAAAAAGGATAAATGTCTAATTTTTCGGTATATAATTAAAATAGAAAAAATTTCCAAGAATACTGGTAATAAAATACCAATTCCCTTGGTTAAAAAAAATGAGTTTCACTTAAGTTACAAATAATATATTTATATATCGGTAATATACTATAGAGATATACCTCCTTTTGAAATGAAGGTAGGTATAATAAATTTGAAAAACAAATATTTTATAGTTACGCTGTAAATAATTCAAAGATACATTAAAATTATTGTTACGTTATAAACAATTTAAAGATACAATAAAAATATTGTTACGGTATAAACAGTTCAAAGATATAATAAAAATCATTGAGAATTCCCTTGCATTTTTATATCAAGCTCAAGTAGAAGCAAACCCCAAATTTGGAGGCAATATTCCACATGCTTAAGTCTTCAAATACTAATAAAATTTAGTTTTATATTGTCATCGAAAAATTAATAAACAAATAATAAATTATTTAAAAAAAGGTAAATTTTTCTTTCTAAATCAAAATCTTTAAATTAATAACTGACGATAGATCTTTCGCTGTTCAACCCCACGAGGATTTTATTTCTGTCTGATACTACTCTTATTACAGTATTGTAATAAGTGTAGAAGGTACGGTAAAAAGAAATTTTAATTGAAAGCTAGTTAAAGGCCGAGAAATGCTCTGTACAGGTGTTAAAATTAATCTATGGTAAGTTTTCCTTAAAAAGATAAATCACTAAATCAAGAAATTTCATAAAACTTATAGAAAAGATATTATTACGACAAATGGAAAACTTACCATAGTGGGCTGAAGTTATCGTTGCACCAGAGCATGTCTCTCCATTAAGCTTGTTCAAATTGGACTTTCTATTTCTTTTCTCGTAGGCCAACCAGGAGAAGATGCTTTTTTAATTCTTTGCAAGCAAGTCCTCAAGTCACTATTCCCCCCACTATATCCATGCACGCTGTGTCTAGCGACCAAAGTTAGTACTACACATTTAAACCAATAAATCTATTTCCCGTTACATTCAAACCAAAACATTGTGTCCACGATATCTTAAATTTATTAATCCATTAAGTTTGTGTTTATTAATTAATTATATTATTGATTTTCATTACATATTCCATTCATTATCTTTTTCTTGCCAATTTTTCAAAAAATCCATCCTAATAATTCCCCGCCCAAATTTTTATATTGCTTTGTGTCGCACTCTTTATGTTTTAGTCGACACTTGTGGAATCAGGGTCGATATTTCTATCTTTTGGGTTATCATGCTGCGTGTCAGTTTTGCTAATGATCGCAAGATGGTGCTAGTATTATTAAAATAAGTTGGCAAGTACTGGTAATGTACAGTAATAAACTAGGAGTTAACAAACCTCTAACGAAATTTAAGTTATATATTTCGTTACAACACAAATAATATTAGTCAGTGGGTATTTGTACTTGTACACTGTCTTCAGGTAGTAAAATACTTCATCCTTTGAAAAGACAGTATAGATTTTTTCTGCCTTTCTTATTTTTATGCTTCTCATAACAAATAGAAATATTAAACTTAAAGACAAACGATGTTATTATTATTTTTTTACATTTTTTAACAATACAGATTATAAATGCAACATCATCATAGTGGCAGAAGTATTTTTTTTTAATATCTTTTTTTAATAATTTAAATAATTATTTAAATCTGCCTTTTATATGTCATCATAAATAGAAAAAAAAGTAATTACTCCAAAACCTAGCAAAAAAAAACTTCTGCCACTAGTATTTTTTTTATATATATTAAATACAATTTATTAAGACTATCAACAGAAGCGATAATATCGTTTATTTTTATTAACATTTTTTGCAAGCTACTTTTTGATATTGCATCAATTAATGAATGGCAGAAATTGTTTAAAATAATTATTTTACTTGGTACTCTAATATTATCGACCTTTGTCAGACGATAAAATCATATAAAAATTACTGCCACCAGCTCCCTACCTATATGAATTCATTTAAAAAAAAAATCAATACCGGCTAGACGATAGACTTATTTTAACAAAACACAATTTTAAAACTTGCCAAGTAGTGACAACTTGAGGGTTAAAGTAATCACGATCTGCACGTAATTTACGACGGCACGTCGAAACATTTAATATCCATTAGAGCTGGTACAGAATTTGAATACAAGCAATAAATTGGGATTAAAACTTAAATAGGAAAACTTTTCTTTTAATCCGTTTGGCTCTAAATACTCTTTTATTATAGCACTAAATTAACTAGTCTGTTTTTAGCGCTGAGCATGTAATCGCGTTCAAAGTTTAAATCAGATAAAACTTCAATGTTTATATTTTGTTCCCTCAGTTGAATTCACTAGTAACACAAATTTATACAGACTTTACTCTCATTTGTTTAACTTGCTTTAATGTAGGAAATCTTTCGGATATGAAAAAAAAAACACGTGAAAAAAATACTACAACTTCATATAAACTTCAATAATACTAAAATTTTGGATATCCATTGTCTTTATTTGTTAATTAATACACAACGTTTTGGTTAGTGATATATCTATAACCGTTTTTAAGTGATAACTAAAAACTGTTCTTAAAAGCTACAACTTATATACTATTCGTTGTTTATCAAAGCTTCGCCGATTTTTTTCCGTGCCAGATAGTCGGAATGTGGACACTAGGTTTGCTAAATACATTTTGGTTGTTGGCAATTATTACAGCTTCTTTAAATTTTCTTTTTTTTTTTAGTGGGTTTCTTTATGAATCATTTTTGTATCCGACCATTCTATGTGGTGTCGTTTTGACCATTCGTGTTTGAAAATCTCTACCTTCAACGTTTACCTCGCTCCGTATGTTTTTTGTAATATTTAACGCTAATTTTAAGTGTTCTTTTTGTTTCCCCGATGTATAATACCTCACAATATTCACAGGAAATTTGGTAGATACAGTCATTTTTTGAAACATTGTTGTCCGGTCTTTTCTTAGTAAGAACACTTTTTATAGTGGTTTGGGATTTAAATGCTGTTTTAATATTATACCTATTTGTTATTCTGCGAATCTTTTCCAAAGTTTCTTTGATATACGGAATGGTCATAAATATTTGGTCTGGTCGAGGCTTGTTCAAATTTGAATTTTTTTGTAATATCTTGATATTTGTCGACTGTTTCCCTAACCAATCTCTCACTGTAGCCATTCTGCTTAAGATCTCTAGTTATATTACTTATTTCGGCTTGCAGGGATTTTTAACCGTTACATAAGGTCACTGCGCTGTTATATAGAGTACGTATGGCTCCTTAGCCTTGCTTTGTTCCGATTAGATTGATTGGAATTCTGGTGTAAATATTGTCCAGTGTGGTTAGGTTTTCTGTATACCGAGGTTTGTATATGTCCATTATTTCGTTTGACTAAAACGTCGAGCCGAATTTTGCTCCTTCTCCATTGTGAATTTGATACAGGGTCGGAGACAATTTAGATGTTTTAAGAAACCTTCAAGTTCTCTCTTGTCATTAACTGTCCTTACAATAAAAGTATCGTCAACATATCGTAGCCAAACTTTTGGTTTGATTAGTGCAGTTTTAATTGCCTGTTCATTAAACCATCTCATATAAATATTTGCTACCACATAACCAAATTGAAATAATAAATAATGGTGTCAATATTAATTATAGGCTCATAAATCACATATATACGGGCATCTTTTCCCTGCCATATCAGCGCAGTTTTCGTGGCACCATTCTTTGCATGGATGGTACTGAATCCAATCATCTGATGGTGGATGAATAAACTTTTCTACGCAGTGAATACAACGCCAATCTCTCTGGTTTGATTGTTATTCCAGGAGTACTTTAATTTTTCTTCCTTTTCACATTTTTCTTGTCATCAGTCTTATTCTTTTTTTAAGATTCCCGTCTAAGACTGGCATTCAGCACGTATCTTAGTGACAACTTTGGGAAAAGAGACTCTTCTTTGTAAGCTTGTGTATGGCGAATTGTTAATCTTAGCAGCCCGACGTGAGGTTGGCTCTTTGTTCAGGACTTTATTTGCGGCTTCTGTCATTTTTTCTTGAGACCATTTACCCGCATTTGTTGTTATTTTGGAAGTGCGTACCATCTACAATAAAATAAAAATGTATTAATAACCCCAACAATAAAATAAATCATTTTAAAAAAGTGATTCAATTCGCCCCCGATAACGTGATCCGAATCACCCTTTATTAAAGACTTTTTAAACAAATATTTTACACATTAACCTTAAACAATATGCCTGAAAACTAAAATGTTTTTTAAAATAGGCATCTTTCCAATCAATAAAAAACATATAATTAAAATTTTTACACAAATCCTTAGAAAAACACAAAGAAATGGTAAACACCTACCTTAGATAAGCGGCAAACACGGGGCTCGCTTGCGAGCAGCGCTGACACTTATGTACTAGTCTAATCGAAACACTAACAAAACGTGTGGGGCTAGAGAGAGTCGCAAGACGCCAGTCACTTGCGTTCCGTGTCAACGCGTTTTTCAAAATACACACAACGTCAAAAGTCTTGGACCTTCCGTATATAATCTATTTGCTGTATGTTTATTGCGTTTTTGTTGCTAGGCAAAAAAGATGGGGTATTTGGTAAATAAACAAGATCAAAAATATTGACAGATAAAATATTTTTGATTTTTTATATATTTTAGATATATTTTTTATAGCTCACTTTCAAGGTACGTTTCGCCGTATTATATCGTCCTCTACAGTTAGAAGAAGACTGCATCTGGCAAATCTTCGTGCAAGACGGCCTTTAAGGGTACCTGCACTACTTCCACGACACCGAGTTGCCCGCTTACATTGGGCGCGAGAACATAGGGAATGGCTTTTGTGGCAGTGGCGATGGGTCTTATTTACAGATGAAACCAGAATTGGACTGCAGAGTGATGACAACAGGCAAAGAGTCTGGCGAGAGCCAGGTCGTCAAGGGAGACTAAATTTTCGTCGAGAGGTTGCTCCCTATGAAGGAGGGACAGTAATGTTCTGGGGAGGAATCATGTTCAATCGCCGAACGCCCTTAATTGCTATACCTTAGAATATAACAAGTCAAGTTTATATTGAAAGTGTCATCAGGCCCATTATATATCCATTACGCAACATTTTGGGCGAGAATTTCATCTTTATGGACGACAACGCCCGGCCACACAAAAAAATGTTTTGTCAATTTTTTTTGTAATGAATTTACTTAAGAAATGCAATATTTATTTCTTATGTTGTTTAAATAGTTGTTTAAAATTTTTAACAATATTGTTATTGGAAAAAATAACTTCACAAATAAACATACTTTAAAAAAATTTACTATTTTATTTAAAAAGGAAATAAATCATAGAATAACGGTGGGAACCAAGACTTTTGATATTGTGTGTATTAACGTATTTCTTATTTTAATCCAATTTATCCATTGGTCCGATTCGCCTCGGTCTACCCTATGTCTTATTTATTACCTATAGAGGGTGTTACAGAATAAGATGCTGATCCTTAAGGGTGTTAATCCTTAGGTGATTTTAAAAAGAATTTTTTTTAAATAAAGCTATGTTTTTTTTTATCTTTATGACAGCTCACGAAGGATTATTATATATGTATATTATATCCTACGGATTATATATATTTTTTTTTATCTTTGTGACAACTCACGACGGATTTGCGTATACAGATATACTATATAAGACATATACATATACATATATACTCCTAAATACCAGAGTACCGTGAGTGCCGGGTTTTCCGATGTTTAACCCATCTTTTATGCCCCAGGTCCGTCAACGCTGCCCAAGCACTGAAACATGCAAATATTGCATTTCACAGCACCTTTTAGACAACGCAGTAGTGCCACCACGGACGTTATTTTAAATAACTACTACCTAAATATGTCTGCCCGACGGGGCTGGGATTCGAACCCCGATAGCCGGCGCGGCGAGCCGAGGCTCTGACCACTACGCTACCGAACAGACATATATAAACCTAAGTACCTAAGTACCGTGAGTGCCGGGTTTTCAGGTGTTTAACCCATTTCTTCCCAGTTGTTCCGTCCACGTTGTCCAAGCACTGAAACATGCAAATGTTGCATTTCACAGCACCTTTTAGACAACGTGGTAGTGCCACCACGGACGTTATTTTTAAATAACTACTACCTAAAAGTGTCTCTCCGGCACTGGGAATCGAACCCGGATCGCCGGGCCCGCGAGCCGAAACTCTGACCACTACGCTACCGGACACATGTCCTAAACCCCTTAACTTTTGAGCTACAGGGTGTTAAAATCTTAAGAAGAAAATCGTTTCTTCATCATAACTTTAATAACTTCCTAGATATGTTTATGAAATTTAGCACACACCCGCTAAGTATTAACAACCATTTTTTGATGTAGGAGATTTTTCTAAAGTTCAACCAGTGGCGTCCGTACAGGAACGTAGAATAAACATTTTTAAAAAATATTATGTACGCTACTGCATTTTCGTAAAATAAAAACTATTTTTATAATCCCCATTTATTTTAGGGCAAATTTGATTTCTTGCCTATTTTTCGTCCGACAATCGATTTTCGGGGGTAATATCCCTTGTACATTTAATTTTTACGGAAAAATTCGGAAAAACGAGTTTCTAAGTAATTTGTTTTAACAAATAGCATGAGCGAGAGTGGTTCTAAAAATCCGAGTCGAAGACGAGGATTTTTCCACTTTGGCAAATGCTATTTGTTAAAACAGATTACTTAAAAACGAGTGTTCCAATTTTTCCACAGGAAAAATTAGATGGACGAGGAATATTTGGTAAGATTATTTCCTGAGTTAAATAAACATTTTATTTTAATACAACATTTTTTTTATTAAAACAATAAGAACAGTAATTAATAAAAACAATATAACTTTTAAGCTAGGAAAGGTAATTACTTCAAACTCATTTTAAATAACAATTAATATAAAAATTACAATTATTGTAGGTTACAGGAGTATTGTTGTCCATATCGGTTAAATTGTTTTTAATTATGTTTGCAGTAGCACTATTCTCTATGTTGCTGTGAGGAGTGTCAAACGATTGATAGTGTTGGCTCGAAGAAGTGTCTATTTGCTGTCGTTTCAAGGGAGCTTCGAAGCTTATATATGGTACATTATTTTGGACGGTTCTTAAGGCAGTGATAATATTTGAATGATGTTGAGTGTCCATTTGTAGATACGGTTGGATAGACGCAGCTTTAGAATGCCCTGTGATTTTGATGAGTTGCTGCTCGCCTACACTGGCCTTTGCCAGATTAGTAACAGCAGTTGATCGCATAGAATGGTTAGATATTTTAACTTCTGTCGTGTTCGTACCTGTTTTTGGGCTGCGTCTTTTGTCCATTTTGACAGTTCATTTTTTCTAACAGAAATGCTTTTAAACCATCCAGTCCTACGATTGGATTGCCGTGCTGAATTTGGTGTTAAAACAATCTATTTGTTGTTATTTTAGATGTTCGTTTGTTTAACAGGGATTTGTACAAACGTACCGGAAAAATCAGGGTTTTTTGAGTTAGGAACAAGCCACTTGCTATGGCACAAATTTTTTGCACCACCTTGTGCAGTTTTGCTGAAGACTGTGTTATACTCGATCCTTCCTGAAACAAGGGATACATAATTTGACTTTAATGTCAAAATATATCTTGTAGTGTGGTTTTAAATTGATTTATGTAACTTTTAATTTTTTTGGAAAAGCAAAAGGAATTTTAGTGGTTATATATCGTTTTTGATTTTTTATTTTTTTTTTACAAAAATAGTACAGGTAGCAAATTTTGGATGCTAAAAAAATGGCAAAACGTGATTTATACAAGGTATTGCAAAAAAGACATTAAAAAATTGTAAGAACAGATTTTACGCCAAGATAAAAAGTATGCGCACATATTTTGTTTTAATATGAGCGTTTTTTCTGCCAAGTTACAGATTTTGTTGCAAAATAAAAAAGCAATATCTCACCTGTTTTGATTCCATAATTATCAATTTCTTCTTTAAAATGTTGGGTTAAGCAACGAGCCGCTTCTCCGCCCCTCCAAGGAAGCTCAACTGCTGCAATAAAGTAAAATTTACGCTGCAACCCAGTTGGGGTTGTCTCATCCCATAAGGACACCATCTTGTAGTAGTCGTCCATATTTAAAGAAGCTGAACTTGTTTTACTTTTTTCTTCATGTTTCTGGAGACTTCTCCTTTTCGCATTTCGAGCTTTCGTCTCTAGCTGGCTAAAGGTAATGTCGTGGATTGGGTCGAACACGATATTAAATTCTTGAAAATATTTTTCCTGCAGTTTTTTGACAACGATATTCCACATTACTTTTACACACAGTTCTTTGTAGTCTTTCCCATTAGCTTTACGCATGTTTCATGCCCAGTCCTTAAGGATTAAATTTAGCCCGCCTGTAGTTGTTGTCTGAAGTAATTGGTAATTTTTTGCTTGGCAAAATTCCATAATAGCTTCCAGATAGATGTGTGAGTTTTCTGAGTATTTAATGGAACACTATTTTCAACAGCCGCATTAATTCTACTTTTGGAAACATTTCCAAACCGATTCATTTTGAGTTTCAGTAAAAAAATTAATACATTCGTAAGCGTCGTTTGTGATCTTTGTTGTTGGTAACGGTACATAGCAACACAGCATAGAAACCATCAAGTTTGTTTTTACCAGGCAACTTGTCAAACTTGCATAAATTTTTTTCGATTTTTTTCCCGGAAAAACTGCTGACAGCTAAGTTGACAGTTGTTAAGTAATTTTTCCACTTTAAATTTATATTTGACATACCAATTCTTAATAGCGATTGGTCAAAATTAATAGGAAGGAAATAATCGCGAAATAAATTTAATTCTTTTATAAACATATGTACATACATTAATTTACCATTAAATTAAAAGAACAATATAACACGAACAAAAATGAAAATAGTTTAGATTAGCTATTAAAAGTGGCCACCACCTGCCATTATGCATGCTTCAGCTCTTCTCCTCATTCAGTCTCGTACCCTTTGATAAATGCCTGGAGTATTTCTAATAGTGTCACAACAAGCTATTATGCGGTTTCTCAACTCCTCTTCGGTATGTACTGGAATGCCGTAAACCAGTGTCTTAAGATGTCCCCAGAGGAAAAAATCAAGACTGTTTAGATCTGGGAATCTAGGTGGCCAGGATTGTGATCCTCCACGCCCTATCCAACAATTATTTTAATGTTAATTTAAAAATTCCCGTATCTGGAGACTGAAGTGGGCAGGTGCACCATCGTGCATAACCACATACGATGTCGGGTATAAATAGGGACGTCGTCTAGCAAATTTGGTAAACCCTGTTTAAGAAACTGGCGATATTTTTTTCCGTTCAATCAACCTGGTAGAAAATAGGGCCCAATTAAATAGTCACTAATAACTCCAGCCCATACATTTACGGAAAATTGCTCTTGATGGTGGGATTCCGTAATGCCATGCGGGTTTTCTTCAGCCCAGAAATAGTTGTAAAAATTTCTTATGGAGTGCCTGGAAAAATTAGCTTCGTAAATAAAATTTTGACTTCAAATTGGGGATTTTCCGCAACCATTTGAAG
This sequence comes from Listronotus oregonensis, assembly GCA_019359885.1. Lineage (NCBI taxonomy): Eukaryota > Metazoa > Arthropoda > Insecta > Coleoptera > Curculionidae > Listronotus > Listronotus oregonensis. The sequence continues at coordinate 3,819 of JAHBCN010009141.1, read as the reverse complement.
AACCCATTGGCAGAAATTTATTTTTAATGGAAAATCCCGAGAAAGTAGGGCCTGGACTCTTTGGATATGATACGCATATAGTAAATAATCATGAAGAATTCTCCATACCAGAACATAAATAATATTTAAAATATTTCCTATTTTTCTGGTACTTATTTCAGGGTTTTCTTCAACTAAATTAAAAACAGCTTCCTTGGTTTCCGGTGTTCGTACAATATGGTGTGCCCCTTTTAGGTAGTTTTTTGGTTCAAAAGATCCTTTTCACATAACTTTCTGTGAGTTCTGGGCATCAGGAGTTATTTTATTTGGAAAACGCTTTTGGTATAATCGTCTGACTTTAAATGCATTACCGTCATCACGGCCGTACAGGTAATGCATATCAGCAAACTCAGCGTTTGTGAAATTTACCCTGATAGTTACACGTTTAAAGGGTTTTACGTTAATAAAATTTAAGTTAAATATCTGTCAAAACTGTTGTATTTTGTCACCGCTATGGTTTTCTTAATAACATTGTTGTTTTTCCATGACTGTCTAGATTTTTTGTAATACTTAACATACTCATGAAATGGGCATATTTATCGTTTTTGGTAAATATCCTAGTAACGGTCCAGAATTTTAATTATAATAAAGTAATTAATTTGGAATTAAATTGCGCATTAGATGGTGACATAATATACAGGGTAATTCATTTAAAAATCTTAACAAAAACCGGTTTGAAACTTGACATCATTAGAACCAAATTTTGGAGGCCGTGTATGAAATTTTAAAAATCTATTTAATATTAAAGTACCGATAGGCTTTAAGAATTGAAGTTCTTATAAAGTAATGGTAAAATAATGTACATATGTTTATGAAATAATTAAATTTAATTTTTTTACTAATGAATTGACCATGCAAAAATTTTTTTCGCGAAAATCGCATGTCGGGCGAAAAAAAGTTAGAAAATCCAGTTTGCCCTTAAATGACTGAAGATTATAAAAATAGTTTTTATTTCACGGAAAAACAGTGGCGTACATAATATTTTTTCAAAAATATTTAGTCTATGTTCCTGTACGGACGCCACTAGTTAAACTTTAAAAAAATCTTCCAAATTAAAAAATGGCTGTTCATACTCAAAAGATGTGTGCTATATTTCATAAAAACATCTAGGAAGTTATTATATATATATATATATATATATATATATATATATATATATATATATATATATATATATATATATATATATATATATATATATATATATATATATATATATATATATTTATATAGATATATATATATATATATATATATATATATATATATATATATATATATATATATATATATATATATATATATATATATATATAAAAGTAAGTTTTTAGAAGTGGGACCCCCATTTATTGCTTTAAATATTTAAATTGGAAAAAATGTTTAATACAAAAAAAATATGGTTTTTGCTGCTCTATATTTTGCGAACAACGTTATGTATACAGGGTGTATCATAAAGACCGTACAAGGACAAAGTTAATTTTTTTAAATGACTCCCTATATTTTTTGTTACATTTTCGATATCTACATAAAATTCTAGATATTTTTTATTTAACATATCATATCCCTATATTCAATTGTTTACGAGATATTCTCATTTAAATACGAATTTAGAATGAAAAAATTCGCTCATCTCCAATGTTGTTTTACGTTTCTATGGTTTTAGTAGAGTGACAAAACACCCATAGTAATAATTAATAGGTAATTAGATATCACATGATGGTAGAAATAGGTAAAACCTTAAACAAGAAAAAAAACGACTAAAACAATTTTTTTTCAGATTAATAAAACTGTCAATATGACATTTTTATTAATCTCTATAACATATATGGTTACTATGCAACTCTCAAAAACCGCTGAAACCATAGAAACGTTAAACAACATTAAAAAATGAGCGGATTTTTCCCTTCTAAATTTGTATTTAAATGCGAACATTCGTAAACAGTTGAACAAACGGATATGATATGCTGAATAAAAAATATCTAGAATTTTATCAGAAAACAAAAATGTAACAAAAAATATGGAGTCATTTAAAAAAATGAACTTTGTTCTTGTACGGACTTTTTGATTACACCCTGTATACATAACGTTGCTGGCAAAATATAGGCAGCAAAAACCAAATTATTTTTATATAAAACATTTTTCCCAATTTCAATATTTAAAGCAATAAACAGGGGGGTCCCACTTCATAGACTTACCCTGTTATATATTTTTATATATATATATATATATATATATATATATATATATATATATATATATATATATATATATATATATATATATATATATATATATATATATATATATATATATATATATATATATATATATATATATATATATATATATTAATTAGAGTGACCGGATCTCATATATGGGAAAAAAATGTCGGAGTTTTGTTCGTCTGGACCCTACAAAACGATTGCCCTTTCAGATATTGAGATAGCCGAAATTTGAGCTCGATTAAACGAAGTTAACCCGTGCCGCTCGTCGCTCAAAGTTTGAAAAAATTAAAATTTTTGGCCAAAGAGCTGACATATGGAGCCATAACTCCAGAATGGTAAATAATAAAAACACGCTTAATATCTTAAAAGAAAGCTAATTTTGTTCTTCAAGATTTATATTTTACAGTAAAGCGCAGAGGACTACGAACATAGGACGATCCTGGACGATTTTGGATGAACCTAAAAACGTCGCACGCATTGCTTATCGATCAATAATTTTCGGCAAACAAATTTATAAGACGCGCGTCGGCCGGCAAAGCGATCAACACAATACCTTTGTTCCTGAAATAATTCTTTACTATCGAACGCTCGACAGCTATAGTTGTACGGTGTCGATTATTTGCGACCAAAACAATTTTTTTTTAAATAAAATAATAATTATTAATAATGGATGTTCACGAACTGGAAAAAAATTAAAACTATTAAATGGTATCACCGTGGAAATCCTGATAGGGGAGTTAGGGAATTATTTATTAATTTATTTCCAACCAGGCTTACCCACAATTTTCACTATTCACCGAGTCATTAAAAACTTTTTGACATTTGGTTGTTTAACTCCAAGAAAACATAAACATGATAGTGCACCAGAAAAAAACAACGAAAGGGAAATGAAGGAAATTATAGTAGTGGCAAGTGTTAGTGAAAATCCTACAATTTCATCAATACAATTGTACAACAGGTTAATTTGAGCAAAGGATCAGTGGAAAGAGTGCTTAAAAAATGAATACCGATCCTACAAACTAAAAAAAACCCATGAAATTTTCCCTGATGATCATTTTAGACGAATGCAATTTTGTGAAACTGTAAAGAAAAATAACAATGAAAATTTCATAAGAAACATTGTTTTTCATGGTCTCACCCAACGATTTTTTTCTCTGGGGTCACGTAAAATCACAAATTTATGGTTTCCAGGAGAATAGGGCTAATAATCTACAAGAATTGCAATTACAAATTGAGAATTCTTTTACGATTATTACCCTTAACATTCTAGCAAATGTCAGAAGGCGTTTTTATGACAATCTTGGTTATTGTTTGGCTCAGGAAGGTGGTTTATTTGAGCATCTTCGATAACTTGAAAGATTTTATTTTTTTATTTTATGAATGCACATTAATTTATTTTTTAAAAATATCTTCTACGTTCCATTATTTATTTGAGAAAATTCTTTTTATTTTATTAGGAAAAACTGTTTGGTTCTTAAAACCGTAGCAAACGTTGCGGTGTCGTAAGCAACTAATTTTAAATTTATGGCTGATAAAATACGATCGAAGACGGTTG
>JAHBCN010009140.1:0-36160 GCA_019359885.1 Listronotus oregonensis | reverse complement strand
TTGAAATTGACTTATTTGGCCCAATTGAGTCAAAAGATAATTTATAATTATAATAAAACCTTAGAATATATAATATTCTTAAAATTTAATATAATATTCAAATAAGAACAGTAATTTATGTACTTTTCTGACATTCTAAACGAACTAACTTTGTTTTATTATATTTTGCCTAAGTACACTGATATGCATTCTAATAATAATGGATGAAAATTTGTGCCTTGCGTAACATTCAATTATGAAATCCATTTATCTTGCGTGTATGTGACAAATTATTTCTGTACCATTTAAATTTAAACAATGTTTTCGCCTTTACAAAACCTTTACGCGTCTAAAAGATGTATGTACTTAACTTTTAGCTTTTCCTACCGATGGCTAATTAAATTCTTTCTGCACATTATTGAGATTATACTTTTAAAAAATGTTTTAAAAAAATATTTGTGTTTTAATATCCCAATGTAACGCAGTTAATAAAACAAACACTGTTTGTATTTTATTTTACCCAAGTATTGTACCTTGAGATTTTTTTAAATTTTTATATTTTTGGGCCCCTAAGTAACGAAAACACGGTTTCCCATCTTCGTTTGTCTGTCGGTCTCTCTGTCTGTCGGCGCCATAAAACCTACACTAAATGAGATGCAAATCTTAAATAAGATATTTTTGTAATGCCTAATAAAAGTTAGAGACCCAATTAATTTTAGCAATATTGCTGTAATAAAAGAGAGGGAGTGGTGTGGAGACTTCTATTTTGGGTTCTATTTATAAAACTACATATTTTTTTAAATGAGCTTTATACGAGTACAAGAAAAACTTGGTGTCTAGACATATTAGGATGTTAAACGGGGGTTAAAATGGGTTTGTAAAGAAAAATTCAAGTATATTATTTGGAATTTAAAAATATAATATTTTTTTATTTAGGTTTAATAAGGAATGTTCTTTTTTTATTGTTTTTGATAAAAGTTATACTTGGCCTTGTTAAACATCTTTAACATTTTCATAAAAAGCAAAGTAAAGGAGATAATTGTTTTTCTATATCACCTACAGAATTTCGTAAAGAATATTTTTTATTAGCTAGGGTTGTTTGGAAAAAAGACTTTTTAATTTTTTTAAAAATACTGGTTGTTAGAAACTGAAATTTTTTTGACAGATCTAAAATTTAGAAAAAGCTTAATTTTTTATTAATAGAAACAAATTTTATCTTATAGATCTAAATAAGCGGTCTTTTCTTATACACGTTACATAGACACACTGAATTTACTATAAAAATGTTAACGCTTATTTTGTAATTCACGTCTTTAGAATATTAAAAGAAAATAGTAAACAAAGAAGTTATTAAACTAATAATGTCATAAGCACTGGAAGTGTAATTAAGTAATTCTATATAAGATAAAGTTTATAAGTTAAAATTCATAAAAAAAACTTGCTGTTAGCATGTTTAATTATAGAGTATACACCACGGAAGTATCAAATTTCGCGTTGGTAAATTACGTGACAAAAAACTGAAAGGTATGAAGCGATAACATTGTATCGATGACATGTAAAATATTAATACTTTTTCAAACATAAAAGCCTAGATTTTCGGAATAGTAAAACAAAAGTAAAAGAATAAAAAAAATTTACAGTTAAAAATAAACATTTGTATAAATGCTTAGGGATTCTTTATTATTAATGTTTTACAAAATAAATGAAAAAACTAGCTATACATAGCTTTAAAATAAATACGAGAAACTACACTAAGTTTGTTGTTAACATTAGAATAATTTGGAATAATTTAGAATAACTAAACTATTTCAGCTGAACAATCCAGACAGTTTTATTTATTTACTCCGTCCTTTTACTTTGCTGGGGTATTAACCTACTGCCTATTAGAAGCAATATATTTACACAGGACCTTATCCAATTTTTTTAGAAAAGGGCTAAAAGAAAGTATGAACTACCAAAACTATCCTGTTCAGGTGATTGCTAGGCCTTCATTGTTTTCTTAGTAAACTTAGTATTATCTTTAGACTTTGTTTTTGGTAACTTTTTTACCATAATCAATTAGGTAATTTCCTTTTATTTCCCCGAGCCAACGACCTATGGTTACAAAGGTTTCTGTTAGTACCAGGAAGCTTTAATCACCATAGTACAGGATCTTTAATTATATTTACGTGGCTTCTAAGGCCTTTATTTTTAAAGATAGAAAAAAATGTTTTATATAAAAATTGTAGTATTTTTTCCATATTATCTAATAAATTTATCAGTAAAAAAATATCGCAATAAAAAAATGGACAAATATAGGCAAATTCAACTTGTTTAAATGAAACACCGCTCAACGAAAGATTTTTTTCTGATTTAAATAATATATATATATATATATATATATATATATATATATATATATATATATATATATATATATATATATATATATATATATATATATATATATATATATATATATATATATATATATATATATAATACATTGATATTTTGGATAAACAATTTTGAGATATTTAGAAATTTTTAATAAATTACAAAAAAAGTTTCATATTAGTATCAAGGATGGAAACAATAAAATTGTTTGTTGCTAATTTGGTGAGGGTTTTCTCTGGACAAATTGTTTATTTTTGTGATCAAACATTCCTGCTAAACGAAAGAAGACTTGTTTGAATAAATTTATTTAAAAACTTTGGATCCTGCCGCAAAACCACTTTTCCAATGCATCTTAAGGGCGTTTTTTCAGGAAGATTCTAAACGGACATAAATTAATAAGGATAAAATTTGTAAAATTTTAAAGTTAAATAAATTTTATAATCTGTTTTATAAGGTTCAGATGCCGCATCCGAGATTGATATCTCAGAATTTTCTAAAATTATTAAAAGTAGTTAGTGCTAGTCCAATAGAAAAAGTATAATAATTATCCTGAAAAAATGAGGATATCCAAAACTTTGTTTTCATTTCGTGCTGCAGTCATTCTCTTCATTTTAAAGCTTTTTCGTTTAATAAACTTTCTTACCATGTGTTTAATAGTATCTATAGATGGTACCCGTTGTTAAGGATATAATAAGTAATATTCCCTTTGCACTGTCGTCACATTATTATTGTTACCATAAAACAGACGCATAATAGCGATTTTTTGTTCTTCTGATTAGCCCGACAAAAAAGCAATACAAACTACTTTTCATAGTTGAAATAATAAAATTTAACTTTTTACAATATCAATACGTCAAATTTATGAAAACAATTTTATCGTTTTCGTAGCTTTCTTGATACTAATATGTTTTTTTTTTATTTATTTATATTTTAAGCTTAAATATCTCAAAAATGGTTTTACCAAATATCATCAATGTATATATATATATATATATATATATATATATATATATATATATATATATATATATATATATATATATATATATTTCAAATCTAAAAAAAAAGATCTTTTATTGTAGCGCATCATATACAGGTGTTTCATTTAAAAAAGTTGAAGTTGCCTATATTTTTCCATTTTTTTATTGCGATATTTTGCTACTGATAATTTCAAAAAATAATATAGAAAGAAACCAACAATTTTTATATAAAACATTTTTTATAATCAAAGACCCTGTACATAATTTTAAAGATACACAATCCCTGGATTTTCCTAAGGTAATTTGCAGTTAATAATTTTATTATCATAGACAATAATTCATATTAAAAACGGTTAAAAAAGAGAAAATATTGAAAATAAATTCAAAATTAATATATCATATACCTTTTTTTAAATTTTCCAAAGATAATATGCCTACTTAAAAAAAACTATTAATTAAAACAAAAACCACTATACACTCAGAAATCTAAATTGTTATTAATGGACTTTCGCGAGTAATTTTCTATATATCCGCTGGATTATCTCGGAATAAATCGAGCCGCAAACAACCAATTCATCAACTACCACAATGTCTGGCACTTAATTGTTTTGCCCGAATTTCGCTTCGTTTCCGCGATCCAAGAAAATTTATTGAAAGGGATTTTATGGTTTTAAATACATATAATCTGTTTGATAAGTACTTTATCCATGTAAAAACCATAGCGTATATGACGTATGAGAACACTAAGTGACAAAAAAGGTTAAATAGTATATTATATTATATGGAGAAAAAGTGATGCTTTTCATGGCGCGCTCGTGCCGAACGGAGTGAGGTTGGTAATAGAGAGCAAGCCGTGAAAAGTAACTTTTCCTCCAAATAAAATACGTTTTTTTTTTCAAAAGTCAACAAATTAATGCAAAACATCTTTTTTTAATATTAACAATTAATATAAATAAGTGGGTTTGCAAGGCGGCTTAGACTGATGTCGGTAAATAGTAATGTAACATAAAGCTGTCAGTGGGCACTGTCAACAATAATTATTTTTCTGAAAATTGCATTTTAATTCCATATTAATAAGCAGTTATTGGGTAAGTAGATTTAATGTTCAATTGAGTGATAATTAAAAAAATAGTTTTGTTTTTAATTTAATAAATATTGAGTGGTTGACGCTGGTTTCGTTGTTTGTTTGTATCTATGTTGCTATGATAACACTTTTTCCTCCGCCGGCGGAAAAGTGAAAAGTAAACCTCCGGCGGAGGAAACATGAAACTTCGCCGTCGCCTACAGAGTCGAGTAATGACGGATTTACTGACGTTTGAAAAAATCTATTTATATGCTATATATTCTATTAATGTTACGCTTACACATTAAGCAGAAAATAGCTGATATATAATTGGATGTTTAGCCAAATCTAATGATCAATAAAAGAATTAAGTTTATTAATGTGTTAAAGATCCTTGAAATATTACTTCTATCTTCCACCCAGGACTCCGGCATTGCTTTATAGGTAGTTTCCTTATAGTGGGTATTTCTACACTTGAATTTTCGAAAATATAAATATTGTTTTCATTAAAGACATCCTGCTTAAACCTCCTTTTTTCCAGTGGGGTTCCTAAGGAACAATATGTGCTTCTGACCAATTAATTTTATCTTGTTTGAACCAAACATGGTCAGCGTTCTCTGACTTTGATATTTGGCCCCTCTGTGTATGTTTTTTTTATTTCTAGCATTCAAAAGACATTCTGTTTCTCTAATGTACGATTTCCCATATTTATACAGTACCTGGTTGATTCTTTCCTCTATTAAAATAGTTTAGGTTTTGATTTTGTTAAGACCTCGTATCTCCTCAGGTTTTCGAGATCCCAAAGATAAGGCTCGAATTTGGGACACCCTGTACAGCAAATAAGGCAGGAAATCCGAAAAATAATATAAAATTGGGTAAATTATATAAAAATAAAAAGTTGACACTTAATTCTCGAAAGTAAAACATCTTAAAACGTTCCCGTTACTTCCAGCGAAGGCAGAATGATATTTTTCCTCTAGGTTTTAAATTTCATACAGTGTGTTTCAATTCGTAAAAAAATTTGACATTCCAAAACTTTTGGGGCAGTCTGTTTATTGCTTTAATATAATTTCTGTCCAACGATGGAGCAACATAAAGTGGCACTCTTATGCATCCCCTTGCAGTCTATCTAAAAAGGTCCAGAACGTCCCACGTTGTTCGTGTCTTTGGCCCTTAAGTATCTAGACTCCAACCTGATTCCTACAGGGTTCATTTCTTTTCCTACAAACCGCCAAGTTTTCAGGTCTTTTGCTTATAATTCACTTAGGACCCGCAAAGTGTGTTGGTACTTAGACTCTAAGTCTTCGTTGACTATTTCAAGATAAAAAAAAGCGTTAATACTTAGCTTTCGTGAATAAGATAAACAAAAAACTCTATCCACAATTTTAAATAGTTTTATTTGACACCACAAGACGTTATTATAATATTTACATTACAATTTTGAAATTGTAAAGGAAAATATTTAATCATTAAACAAATACTGCTTAAATTTACACTATAAATCCAGTATTATCTAAAAGTAGCGCTGGATGTGTTTGCACACTCAGCTACAGTAAAACACTTGTTAACGGGATTTTGTAAGTAATTTCCTATATACTGGCTGGTTTATCTTGGGATTAGATTAAGCTGAAAACAACACTTTTATCAACTTAATAGTTTTCTCGCCGATAAAAGGCAGATTAGGTGAAATAAAGAAAAAAGAGATTTAAAATGGATCACATCAGTATAAAATTTACAGTAGTGGATTGTATGTAAAGTACATAATTTTATTTTATAAATAATTTATTAAAATGGATGTGTCTTAATTAATATCCATATAAAAAAACTATTTAAGTACCGTAGACACATACGGGAATTCTAGTTAAAGTTATAGCGAAAACTGTCTCCAAAATTTTGATGTAATTTCTGATAGGATTTTTAGTACATTAATTTATGATTGATTTTTATAATACATTTTATTAAAAATACTGCTTTAAATTATGTGATTTTTAGGTGCACAAACGGTTAACGATAATCTGATCTTCTTTCCTTGGTCTCATCCAACTGGAACAAGTTCCTTGAATTTTTTGGTGAATTCCAGATCGTTGCTCTTGACATTTCCAAAGCTTTCGATCAGGTCTGGCATGATGGGCTTCTTAACAAACCTCCTTCTTACGTTCTTCAACCTAAGCTTTGCTCGTGGCTCTCCAGTTTCCTTTCTTATCGACGTATATCAGTTATTGTAGATGGTCATTCCTCCAGCTTCTACCAAATTAATGCAGGGGTACCCTAAGGCTCAGTACAGGCACCAACTCTGTTTCTTTTACACATTAACGATCTTCTTTCTTCCACAATCAATCCAATTCATAGTTTTGCTGACGATAGTACCCTCCACTCTAACATTCGATTTCTCAAGCCAGTCAGTAAGCCTGATTTGGAAACCAAGCGTAGGTCAATGCGGATTTCTCTCTCACAAGACCTTAAACTTATATTAGATTGAAGCGCCAAAAATCTTGTTCAGATTGATGCCTCCAAAACACAGTCCTGTTCGCTGTCACGAAAAAAGTCTGCCAGTGCTCATCCGTTACATATGAGCGGCCAAGTTCTGCAGAACAAAGAGTCGTTTAATCTTGTCGGTGTTACCTTTGAAAATAACCTCAACTGGCACATACACATTTCATCCATAGCCTCAGCAGTTTCAAAAAAGCTTGGATTCCTCTTTCGAGCAAGAAAGTATTTCTCTTCTTCCAATCTGTAAACTCTGTATGTGTCCCAAATCAGACCCTCTTTAGAATATTGTTCTCATGTCTGGGGAATGGCGTCTTCTACAACACTTAGCATTCTGAACTCTATTCAGAGAAGAGTTGTTCGTCTTATTAATGATCCCACGCTTACAGAGAGGCTTCCTTCCCTTGCTCACCGTCGAGCTCTGGGGGATCTGTCGCTCTTCCGTAGGTATTTTCACGGCTTCTGCTCAGAGGAGTTGGCCAGTAGAATTCCTCCCTTGGCAGCTCCCAACAGAGCAACACGTAGTACAACTTTTATGCATCCTTTTACAGTTCAACTGGAGAGGCCCCAAACTTTTCGCTTTCTTCGTTCCTTCATTCCTAGAGTGTCTAGACTATGGAACCTGCTACCCGCAGAAGTTTTTCCTTCTCCTCCCAGTCTCCAAATATTTAAGTCCCGTGTGAACAAACTCCCTCTCACCACACTTAAGACACCCATGGTACGTTAGTACTTAGGCATCAGCCTTCGTGGACTGTCCAAAGAAAAAAAATATAAATATATAAATAAATAAATATATATATATATATATATATATATATATATATATATATATATATATATATATATATATATATATATATATATATATATATATATATATATATATATATATATATATATATATATATATATATATATATATATCAATAGAATAGTATAGCATAACCTCAAAAGTAGCAGATATATTCTTTATTGTTGTCGCGGATTTCTTTATTGACAATTCCTTGTTGGGTACACGCCAAAGAAATTTTTATGCAATGGGACCGCATCTGTCCTGATCCCGGGGTATAAAGACTAAGTGTGCTCAGCCCTATTGCCACCTATGAAATCGCAAATCACCTCAAACAAAAAAATCTAATTTTATGTTTCGATAGCAAGTCTATCACCGTTTTTAAAATACAAATAATGTATAGAAGCTTACCTGAAAATTTAATAATATTTAAAATTAAATTTTGTAAAATTTTGATAAAAAATGAGAAAGTTTCTAAAACCTTTTATTTTTTTGTCCTAATGCCGTAAGATATTTTTCTTATTGACTGGTATATCCATCATTTTTTAAAATGTAAAGAGAAGGTGTATTATTTAATTTTAGGATTTCATATTTTTAAGCACCTAGCAAAGTAACCATATATTATTTAAATAAACTAGTATTGATTCTACACAATCCTTAAATAAAACTATATATGCACTTTTATTATACGTTTTTTTAAACAAGTATCCTTTGCTAAAAAACTAGATACATTCCAGTTTATTAATTACCTTAGTGGAAAATTTATAAAAAGAAAAAGGATTTTTGTATTTTTTAAATTATGCTAGGTATAGGCAGATAAAAGCAAGTTGTTTTAAGTGTTACAACAATTGGTTGTTTCTTAGCTATATATTTATTGAAAAAATGTTAAATAATGGCAAAAATTACAATGGATAGAAAATTGGCAAATAAGAACAAAAAGGATAACTTTCAATTTAAAGAGGGACGACATAATTGATCAACTCATGTAACTTTTAATAGGGCACAAAATGGACGGTCATTTATTAGCTGTAAATTTTTTAAAAGTTTTAAGAATTTTTTTCTTTAAATTATTAAATAGCTGATTTTTTTTAATACCAATTTATTTAAAATATAACAATTTACAAATCTGAAAATAAATTTAAATTTTAGAAGAATGGGGAAACTATTTGTTGTATTTAGGATGAACCGACAAACCGATCCTAAAATTTTTTCTGTGTCAGTTCTTGAGCACTTTTTAATTTTCTTAGTTAAAATATAGAACAGGTTCAACATTTAAGTGAGACTTATAATTCGTGTAAAATACAAAATAATTATTGTTTAAATTTTGGTCACAATTATGGCAATAATTTTCTCGACATAATTCTCGTACGTGTAAAACAGCTTTAAGGAAGATTATACCACTTTTAATGATAACTTAAAGTGAATAATTTGGTGACTGATTAAATTACATCTTTTAATATCATTAGCAATAAAGAACCACTATTGTTTAAATGGTACCTATAAATTATTTTTCTTTGGAGATCACTCAAAGTTTTTAACCTTTATTTTTGTACTCAAAAAATTTTAGGTTTTAATAAAAATGGTTTGTATAATTTAAAGTAACTTTTTAGTTAAGAAAATTGCTTTGTGTTGTAGTATTCTGGATTTAAAATTATGACCAGTTTTTCCACCATAAAGAACCACAATTTAATTTATACACACCGCTTTTTTCTTTTATTTTCACTATTTTTAAAGTGTTTTCCCAATTTATTACTAATATAGAAAAAGGCAATTTTATGTAGAGTTTATTTTACAAATATAGTAGATTTAAGATTTAATTTTTGTTGTTAAATTATGGGGTGAACCAAAAGCAATAGCCTTATTGCTTGTGGTTTATTTTAACTACTTAGTATATTATTCCCTGTGAATACCCGTTATGAGCTATTTGTTTAATAATATTTAATCCATTATTTTAAAAATCTGTTTTTTATGTCATGTTAATAAATAACTTGTGGATCATATTATGATGTGCTGTGAGATTATGTGAATGTGGGTAAAAAGGTATTATGTATTTTTGTGTCATTATAAGAAAGGTTATGAAAAACTGAGAATTTGTATCTATCATTTTTGTGAATAATTTTAAAATTTAAAGCATTAATAGAGGTACTCTTTGATTATTAGTATTAACATGGTTTTATTTAAATATTCATATAATAAAAAAAAGATAATTGTCTCTCTTAACAGAGTCCGATATACGCCCTCTCATTCAACTTACCCCATAGTTTGCTCGCACCTATGTAATATGTTCTTGGTCACCTGGCAGGTTAAATGTCCCAGCAAAATAATTATTACTTTCGCCATAGTTCCTTTTATATATAAATATTTCTCTCTTAAAATCTTAAAAAGCCTCAATTTTTTTTTTTTTTTTTTTTTTAATTTAGATCTTGCAAATTTTTTAGCTCTAATTAATAATCTCTTTTTTTTATATTTTGATTTTCTTGATAATAAATTTGAAATTGTAAAATTTTAAGATGCCCCGAAAATATTTTTTGCAAAGAGAAAATTTCGAATATAAAAATTTAGGAGTCGGTGTAGTCCCGCTACCCTTCAGTTATGTATGCGTTTTTGGCTTGAAATATTATTTAAAAAAAAAAAAATATTGTACAAATTTTTAAAGTGCTTTAAATACCCACTCTAAAATATCTACCAGCTCTCGAACCCTACGCACTTTCTTTCATTTTTGGTTTTTCTAAACAGCAATATAGAACATAATTTTAATAATAATATCTTAGACGGGTTGCTCTAGCAATGAGAATAATTATTCTTTATCTATCATTTGACAATTGAAAAGACCTCAACTCACGCTACATGCAGAAATATCATGATAGTATAAGACAAGTCTTAGCTGTGCATTTGCACCCACCAGCAATGCATCTTAAGCTGCTGTTTGAGATTTCCCAAGAAACTTTCCATTTACTTCCAAAATTATCTTGGGATAAATCAGCCCGGAAACAACAACCTTTATTAGTTCCTAGAAAGACTGACACTTAATTGTTTTATAAGAGTTCTGTCCTACTTCTGCAATACAGGTAAAATAATTGGAAAGGTATTATGGGATTTTATTTAAGAGAAAATAAGACATATAAATTAAACTGCTCGTATTTCATTGGGAACGTGTAGAAGTAATGATTTTGTGAGATTCTATTTTTAGTACGCCTTGTTTTTTGACTAAAATATTAGGGAAGTAAAACATTTTTCTATTCCCAAATTGCCATTAAAATATATATGTTTTAAGTTGAAACCTTGAAAATTTAATTAAATTATAAGGTTAATAATGTATCATAAAAATATTAAGGGATTTACTTATTAGAATCAGAGATATTTCAAAAAAAAATATATATATATATATATATATATATATATATATATATATATATATATATATATATATATATATATATATATATATATATATATATAAATTTTTTGAAAATTAAAAAAACTTAAAATGGTACAAGAGTAAAGTGCATTTATTTAAGAAGATATGGAAATAAGTTACTAGGAAAAGTTGTTCAAAATTAAAAGTTTCTAATACCAATTTTCAAAAAAATCGGCCAATTTATTTATTTGTGTTTAAAATTTTTTTTAAATTATCAATTTAAATTTGTAATAACAATTTTATCAAATTTTTGCTGTTAAGTAAGCATTTAAAGCTGACAATACTGCGGCTAATGAATTATAAAAGCGAAGTATCAATAAAGCTTGTCACTATCATCGCCTACTAGTACAATAATGAGTTGTTAATTTGGAATTAGTTAATTAATATTAAAATAATTTTTATCACAAATTTATAAAAGAAGGCCGATTTTTTCGAAAATTGGTATTAAAAACTATCTTATACTTTTAAACAACTTTTCCTAGTAACTTATTTCCATATTTTCTCAAATAAATGCACTTTACCCTTGAACCATTTAAAGTTTTTTCAATTTTCTGAATACCGCGTATAAAATTTGTTAAATGTTTCTATCTCAATCTTACTTTAAGAAGAATCATTTTTTTTAAGAGTAGCTTTTTTGATAAAATTAAAAATAAAGGAGTTTTTCCTATTCAACACCTTTTTCGTGGACGTACTGGTATGTCCACGGAAAAGGTGTTGAATAGGAAAAACTAAATTTTTTAAATTTTTTCGAAAAAAGCTACTTGTGATAAAAATTTTTTTCACTTTTTAGAGTAAGTTTTGGGGTGAACATTCTTTATATTTTATACGCATTGTTTAGAAAATTGGGAAAAAACTTTTAAAAAGGTACAAAATAAACATTTATTTGCAAAGATATAGAAATAACTTACTGGAAAAAGTTGTTCAAACGTAAAAGGTAGTCTCTAATACCAATTCTCGAAAAAATCGGCCCACTTTTATTTATTTGTGATTAAAATTTCATTATCAATTAACTAATTCCAAATTTTTGTACTAGTAGGCGTTGATAGTGACAAGCTTTATTGACACTTCGCTTTTATAATTTATTAGCCGCAGTATCGTCAGCTTTAAATGCTTACTTAACAGCAAAAAATTTGATAAAATTGATATTTAAATTTAAATTGATATTAAAATAAATTTAATCACAATCCTAGTAACTTATTTCCATATCTTCTTAAATAATTGCACTTTAATGTTGTATCTTGTGTGAGATTTAACAAATTTTATACGCCGTATTCAGAAAATTGAAAAAACTTTAAATGGTTCAAGAGTAAAGTGCATTTATTTGAGAAGATATGGAAATATGTTACTTACTTACTCTTAGAAATAGCAAAATTTTTTATCAGGAGTAGCTTTTTTCGATAAAATCAAAAACAAAAAATGTTTCCTTTTCAACACCTTTTCCGTGGACATACTGTATATATATATATATATATATATATATATATATATATATATATATATATATATATATATATATATATATATATATATATATATAAAGTTCTACGGTAATCAATTTTGCATTTGCATGAAATGTCAAAAAAAGAGGTTAGAAGTTAAAATATACTAAAATTTTATAAATCAAAACTGTAAGGAATTTAGAATTATAAACCGAATTTGAACCAAAAAGACATTCGTTTAAAATATTGTGATTTTTGTCAGATGTTCACATAATTAAATTTTTGTCTTCGTCACTGAAAATTATTTTATTAGCACCTAACATATGATATTAAATAAAAACAAATAAACCCTTTTTTATTATTGATGAAATAAAAGAAGAATAAAAATTACTGTAGACGTGATCCCATGCTTGTTTCAACTCCCGGTATTCAAAAGCAAATACTTGAATGCAAAAAATTAACAAAGTAGTATGATTCTAAATTCTAATTTAAAACACAGTGTTTAGAGTCTTGTTAATATAAATCATTATTTAACTGAAACAAAGGAATCATACCCTAAATGGTCAAAAAAAAAATTTTTTAAATTCTAATTTTAATTTATATTTAAAAATTTTAAAATTATATACTATAATTTTTTAATTAAGCCAACGTATTAAGGGGTTGCTATCATGTATTTGGTTTCAAATACAGGGCATTGAAACCAGTTATGCCATATGCCTACATGTTTTTTAATTATTTTAAAATTTAAATGATGTTAATAAATGATTTCTACTGACGGAAACAAAAAATCTGAATATCTGAGTATATCGCAACGATCACAGTTTTTTAGTGCTTATATTTTTCATTTAAATTTACCTTTTTGACCTAAAACTGACTTCTAAACAGTTTTGTCTAATAACTCTTTTCAATATTTTAGTTTCAAATCTTTCTTTTTAATATATCACATATCACTTTTTTTTTATTTTGCCATAACAGCTGTTACGTGACAAGTGTCAAAATGTTTTGTAAGGTTATTCAACATGCATAATTAATATTTCCAAAAACGTTTTATTAAAGATCTCAATAACAAAAAGAAAATGCTTTTTTGAACACCATGAAAAAACATTTTATTTTTCTATTTCTGCTAATAATTTAAATATTATTTTAGAAAAAATAATATTTCTTTTAAATTTTCCAATTTTCACTATTCGTGCGTGTTCCCTAGTATAAATTTGTGTATTCCTTGAACCGGTATCAAGATATCCGATATTTATAGGAAATTACCTAGGAAGCCTGTTAACAGTGGTTTTAGATAAATTTTGTAAATTGGATTTGTGTATAACACAGATGCTATCTATAAATAAGGAGATAGATAGTCTCTGCGCTTATATTATGGCGTAATTAATTAAATTTATATACGTTATTATATAATACAGTTTTTTAGCGTCCATTGTATAAAATATAAATAGATGTGAAGCAACATATCAGAGATTTTTAAAACTTACAAATTTATTGTGTTTCTTTTACGCTGTTTCAGAGTTTTTTGTTAAGGGGGTTTTGTAAGTAAATTTTACAAACATGACAAGGGCTCCTTTACCTAGTCAACTTTTGGTTTTTCTAGCGGAGCCTTACAGCCTGAGCCTGCATAGCTCCACACACACACACAGTACCACCACACATAATCAGGAGTTTATTCTTTCTCTTGATCAAATCTACATAAGTTTTCTTTCACCAAACTTTCCGTTGGCTTATTTATTCTACATTATTCTGTAAATTGAGCTACCCCTATTTTTAATATCTTGCGGTTGTGTTTTAGCAGGTCCATGGTAAGTTTCAACAAAAAGCATTTAATTAACTTTTTCGCTTGAGTAGGTAATAAGTCACCCACCACTCTTCCCCTTTGGCTCATCCCACTTTGCTCCACTGACTTCCTTTGCTGACTCCTCCCACTTGTTTTGCTCCTCACAGTTTCCTTGCCCCACTCACTTATATACACCGACTTCCCTTATCCCACCCATTTAACTCCTTTCACTTTGGCACTAGTTTCATTGGCATTAGTCATATTGGGCACTAGTAACATTAACGTTAACTACAGTTGGCAAGGACTTTTATTCCTCTTACTTAAATTATAATAATAATACTGGTAATTAATTGTGACCTTTAATTTTACTAACTACGGCTTGGAATACAGGGCTACATCATCTTTATGGGGTTCTAATTAAAAAAGTCATGCTCCAGTCAGATTCGAACCGCAAACCTTCGGTTCTTTACAATTCACTATGCCACTCGAGCTTTTAAAAATAGGTTTGTTTAAAAATCTTAGCGTACTTGGGCTAGGTATATGTTATATACAGGGTGCCTTATTTGAAGAATGTTTATACAGGGTGAATATTAAATATCTCATATACAGAATAATCTCATAGTTTATGTGAGATTACCATGTTTTAGGGTGATGGGAAAAAAAGGCATTTTTTTTAGATATTTGGCTGAATTTCATGAGAAAATTAAAACTATCACTTGGCGGTATAAAAAGTGCTTATTCATCATCTAAATATTTATAAAAATTATTTAAATAACCATATGCAGATGGGTCAGTTGATGGAGTACTTTACGTTTTACTCCATCAACTGACCCATCTGCAACGTTAACAGGAGGTCAGTTAGCAGTTACTATGCATACTATGCCGAGAAATCATAAAACAGTTGGAAATAGGTCAGCTGTTGGTATTATTCTTTAGGTAAAAATTATGCAGATACCCTGCAATATTGGGTAAATACATTCCAAGAATGGTAACTAAGTATCTAAGGGACACATTTGTTACAAAAACATATGTAGTGGGAACAGCTTAAAATAAATATCTAATCTAAAGTATACAGGGTCCGCGACTGGCAAACATTTAACCAAAAAGAGGTATTTGCAACAAAATATATAGTCGGAAAAATTGTCCTGTTGTAGATATGTGATTTCCAGGGGATGCTTTATCCATCCGGTTTTTTATTGAATGTTCTAAAACTATCAAAAAAATCCTTTAAAATGGTTCTGGTCCTCTTTTTAGTGCCTTTACAATTAAAATCTTACGAATTTTTCCTCAAAAAATAGTAAACACAGACGAAGAGTAAGAGACGTGAAATTTACAGTTTCATATGGAGAGATATAATTATCATATCGTGGTTGTAGTGATATGGGCTGCAGGACACATTTAATTTTTATCAAACATAGTATGACGGATTTTTCTTTATTCAGGAAGTACTGGAACTGCAAGTCTATCATGCAATGCAATGCTAAGACTTTTGCAGCAATAAGACTTGATATAGACCTTCCTAATAGATCAATACCCACACTGGTCAATGAGGATTTATAAAATCGAGAGTCCTCAACACATAATTAGTCTAATTATCTTACTGGTCACCCGATTTGGCTAAAAAACTAATATTTATTTATTAGCTATTGTCTGCTATAAATGATAGCAAAAAATTAATAAAAGGTATTTTATACGAAGTGTATAAAAAGGCAATATTAAAGGGGTGATTTCTCAGGTCATTTAATAAAAGAAAGTTTGTATGAACATAGGTCCGGAAATGTACTATTTGCAAGATAAGATCAACAGCATGTTATTGCATGTCCATTTATCACACAAAATACGGTTTTAAACACTCCAGAAATATTGCTTAAAACTACAAGGCAAAACTACAAACAGGATATTTCAAGTTAAATGGTTTGCAAATATTCCTGGAATTTTTAAAAATATTTTTTTTATATACTAACTGGCCATCAAATAAAATGGTTTTTATTTTTTATCTCGTAAATAAAGTAGCATAGAACGAAAGTTCAAAGACCAAAAAATTGTATTTTTAGTTACTTACCTTACTGTCACCAATTTTCATCTAGTTAGTGCTTCTTATTACTACAAACAACGCTGCCAAATTTTAAAAAAATGGTCAAAAGATATTTGCATTATATTTTATAATATCCATGGACCCAGAAACTTTTTTTATATAAAATGACCCCTTTAAATATTGCCGCGTCTTTTAAATACCCTGCATAAATAGGTGATTACCTGTCTAAAATATTAGTTTTAAAAAATATTTATTTAAGACAATTGTAGTTTGTCTTACAAGTGCAAAAAGTTTTTTTTGCTTTGACTTATATATGAAATTCAAATCCCAATTTTTTATGATTATAACATCTTAACTTTCTTATATGTGTTAATAAATTAGATAAAGCAAAACCAGATTTACTTCAGGTCCCTGAAAACGTATCATAAATATTACTGTTAACTTCTAAATAGATTTTTTTAAAGTAAATAATAGGTTTATTTAACCCACACTATTTAACACTTACCCAACCTTTTCTGTAAAAAAAACACCCCTTTTAAAAATATTTACGCGTCGCGGTTAAAGGGAAGCTTACGACATTAACGGCTTCAAAAGTTTGAATTTAATACATACTGAATAAATTTATTATCCCCTAAGTATTAGATTCAATCTAACCCGCAAAACTTTTACGATATAAATAACTTTCAGACAAGGATTACTTAATAAATTCAATTTGGAAACGACTTCATTTAGTAGGCCGGGTTTAACCGGTTGGAATAATTTTTGCTGTTGCTTTTATGCCTACCTTTTAAAATTTAAATTTTGTAAGTTTCGTGAAATTTATTTGCTTTAAACTTTTTGGTTTTGCATTTATTTAACCTCAACCCGATACTTTAGAATCCGTGCCCGAGAAAAAGTCTTCCTATATTTCTTTGCTGCAACTTTAATGCCTTTACGCCTACCTTTTAAAATTTTAATTTTAGAAGTTTAATATAAATTATTGGCTTTAAGCTTTCTCGCCTTTTTTTGTAGTCTAAGATTGGAATTAGGGACGACCTTCACCTATCTGCCAACCGGATAAAAATAGCGTCCCTAATTCAAATCTTAAACTACAAAAAAAAAGCTTAAAGTCAATAAATGTAGACAAATATATTGCGAATGGGAAAAATTATGGTCGACGCTATAATTAATTTTAAAAAATGGATACAAATTTTTTGATAATTTCCGTATATTGACAATTTTTATTTTCTTATTCTACTTGATAATACCTACTTACATACGACTAATTTGGAAATTTTCGTATGCTCGTATGTACGTATGTTCGTATTTTCGTATGTTTGTATGTTCGTAGGTTCATATTTTCGTATGATCGTATGTTCGTATATTTGTATGTTCCTGTGTTTATATGTTCGTATGTTTGTATTTTCGTATGCTCGAATGCTTGTATGCTTAAATGTTCGTATGTTGTATGTTTCTACCATTTGTACGTTTGAACATTTGTACATTTGTACCTTTGTACGTTTCTACCGCTTGTACCGTTTTTACCTTTGTACATTTGGACGTCAAGGAAGTTTAAAGGTGCAACAAAATTGTTCAGGCGTGCAGGGCAGCGGGAATAGGGGGGTTGGCCCCGCGGAGTTTGCGCAATGAATAGTTGGTCAGAGCCGGACTTCCATAATTCTTTGTTATATCTATAAAGTTGACATCATAAAATTTTAAATTTAAGCATTCACTGTTTTTTTTATTTTGTGCACAAAATTGTTGGTTATTAAACGATACTACCATAGAATATTTAAAATTATTGTGTAATATTGGATTTTATTTTATCTGATATAATATGGAAAGAAGCCTTTTATTTAAATGGTCGATATTTTTGTGAGTTTTGAATTTTTACCAAAAATCTTTGTAAATAAATAAAAACAAGATTTTTTAAAATAAATTTCAAACATTGAAATTTTAATTACCAATTTTGTTTTAAAGAAGGCAAATAGTGAAAATTTAGTTTAATTTAATCCTAAGATTCTGGTTGTACTTTAAAAAAAGTAAAAATTTTTATAACTGCTTTTGGGCATATACTTTAACTAATAACAAACATTCATGAGACAGAATAACAGTGGTTAAAAATGTTTAGTAACCTTTGGTACCTAGGTATCCTTGTAACAGTATCCTTTAAAATTTATTATGTGTCTACAGTATGTCAGCTTAAAAATTTTAAAATTGTAAGTTTAAGAAACCAAAAATCTAATTTCTTCTTAAACAAATACAAAAAAAGAAAAAGGAACTTTAGCATAAAACTGTTTTTCTTTCAATCAATTAAATTTAATATTAAAATTTGCCTGGTCTGCCCAGTAATTATTTTTAAATTATTTAAAATGAAAAAAAAATACCTAAATTTTAAACCTTTTTTCTTTTTTAATAATCCCAGAAAAATACACAAACATTGGGGAAAATTTATCTAAAAGATAGTTAAGATTGCCTTACTTTTCTCACTGCTTTTTCCCTTTGAAATTTTCATTATTTTATTATTCATAATTGATATATTATTATTTTTCGGTTACCTAACTTTACGTCTCATAAGAAGCACCTAATTTAAATAAAGAAATCTTACCTAAAGTAAAAAATGCGGGTATTTACCCTTGGATTTGCAAGAAAAAACCATACAACCTCTAATCATTTGTTACGATATTATAAGTAACAAACAATAAACACAAAATTATATTACAATTTAATAAACACTAATCACTAAAATAAAAGGTTTTATTAATCCAAAAAACTTCTGCAACCACAAAATATAGGTACCCACACAAAGCAAAACAATCGGGCAAAGGGGCACAAACCACAACGAAAATGACGAATGATAAAGACGACGAGGTTGACGATACAGCGCGGATATAGTTTCATACGCGCCGCCGCCCCTTGCACCAAAAACCTTAGACAACCTAAGCCCAAAACGGTCTACGGCTCATAAAGTATAATGTGTTGCCTAACTACACACTGATTTATCAGTGTGTAAGTAGGGAACACATTAAATATTTCGTGGAATTTTGTTATTGCGCAGAATCGGCGGGGCCAACTCAAACAGTTATTTTCATACTGGGCTGGACATTTTTTGATCGAATGGGCCATAGCATTGGGCTTCCATACACCTTTAAACTTCCTTGTTGTACGTTTGGACGTTTGTACGTTCGTCAATAGGGATGTAACGAGTAAACTAGTCCGGTCAAATTAGACATACATTTACATCAAGCTAAAAATGAGTAAAATTGTTCAAAACATAATTAAAAATAACATTTTAAAATTCCCCATCGTTCTGGTATGTGGAAAAAATTGGCTCGATTTCAAAGGTCAAAAAAAAAGGGGTTTTCGCGATTTTCTTTAAAACGGTAAGTGTTATCGTAAAATTATCTAAAACAAAAATTGTACATTATAAAATTATTTATAAAAAAGTATTTATAATTGTTTTTTCTAATAGCCACCGTTCTTGAGATATAACGATTTAAAAAGTCGTAAGCGTCATTGTATGCACACGTTTCCACGCCACCTCTGAGGTAGTGTATGGGGTAGGTAGGTTTAAAGTGAGTGAGTATAACACCCTTCCACCGCGATCCTGCCGTGATTCTGTTTAATTGAAAACTATTGCATAATAACAAATATTCGTAAGGGTTGGAATTGATAAAAGCGATGAAAATTAAAAAACAGTAGAAAAATGTATTCTTCCTAGTCATAATCTTCAATTACTTTTTCTTGTTGTTCTTCTTCTTGATCTTCTTCTTCTTTTTCTTTTTGATCGCCTTCTTCTTTTTCATCATGTGTGTAAGTGAATTGCGTCAATAGCGATGAATCATGTCTGTTTGTCATTCAACATTAGAACATGACCGGCCTTGACAATTCATGCAAGCCAGGAAATGAAACAGTCCAACTTTTTTGAAAACATATTTAGCATTGCATCCCGGGGGGTGAGAGTAAAGTCAAAATTTTGGTTCTAATGTTTTTAAAAACCAACTTCCAACCCCAATTTTTGGGGTCCAGTGATAACAAAGCCACACTTGAACTTGGTAAATACCCAAAAAAGATGTAGCAGCAAGTGGGGTTGGAGAAAGACAAGCTAATTACTTGTTTTTTATTTCGAGTTTTTAACAAAACTTTGCATATCGATATTTTATCTAAGCAGGTAATTTTTAAACAAATTCCGTTGGTGAAAATTTTCTTGTGAAGTTAAATTACTTTTTTTAAAAATTTTACACATTGAACTAAATCTTGTTTTTCAAACATTTTAAAGACTGTTATTTTACCCCTCCTGTAAAATGCAGATGTCATATCACATCCAGTTATTGCGTGTAAAAATAGTACATGATTTTGACACTTTGCAAAAGTCGATAAACTTTTGGATGAATATATTTTCGAATGATTTTGAGCTTTTCCTATACTTGACGTACTTATGCATACAATGACGCTTACTACTCTTTGAATCGTTATACAGGTGTGGAAAGTTCAAAACCGAACATGGACGTTTCGCAAGTAGAACAAAGAAAACAAATAAACCACCAAAACAGAGTGAGATCGAGTTTAAACTAGGACATACGCGCCAAAATAGCTTAAACAAAAATATTAATACTTTTTTTAGATAATTTTATGATCTACAATTTTTGTTTAAGGTAATTTTACGATAAAACTTATTGTTTTGAAGAAAATCGCGAAAAACCCAATTTTTTGACTTTTGACCTTGTGTCAATTTTTTTCCCGCGTACCGTAAAGGTGGTAAATTTTAAAATGTTATTTTTAATTATGTTTTAAACAATTTAACTCACTTTCAGCTTGATGTAAATGTATGTGTACCTTTAAATGTCTTGATTGACCGGAGAAACCACGCATTTATTTAAAAAGCAAATTCATTGTCTTGAAAATATTATATATATATATATATATATATATATATATATATATATATATATATATATATATATATATATATATATATATATATATATATATTTATTTATACTTATGTGAAGTTCGCTCAAAAAACATACGAAAAATGAATTAGTGTTGTAGCTCTTTAAATTTAAATATTAAAAGGTATTTTATAGATCAGCATAAATAAAAAATAGCCTTTTCTACTACTGTATAAATAAGAAAACTTTGTGGTCCTAGCAACGCGAATGATAACGAAAAAAGAACCTTCGTGTTACCTGGTTGCTAAGCGTTGCTAGCTATGAAAGTAATATTTTCAGCGCCTGGACAAAAAAATAAGAGTAAAAGAAAATATGCTTGTGGGAAATATTAGGATTTATTTAAAAAAGTAACTAATTTATGACAAAATATTTTAAAAAACTAGGTTAGGTATTAACATTAAAAGTAATTGTGCAATTTAAGCAATTAGCAAAAGAAATTGGAGGAATAATACTTGAATTAACAATTTTAAATTTGTTGTTGGGTATCTTATCACCTTTAACTACGTTAATATTCATATTTTTCACTGTTTCTTATTAGAGGAAAAATTGGTAGGAAATTTTGTGTAAAATCTTCTTTGAAATTTCCACCTTATTACTATAGGATTCAGCAATATATCCCCCCGCAAAAGAAGAAGACTTCCAACCTCCATGCCTTTTAAGTCCAAAATATCGGCATCCGAAGCATTGGCAAGGAACGTAGTTGACGTTCTTCTAAAAGAATGGCCAGTGTTTCTACTGATGTCTTCAAGCTTCAAAAACTTCGCAACTTCTTTAGGTACATTTGAAATAGTGTGCTTTCCAATTACTTGATTAACACATTTTTTTCCCCTTTCATAACGATACAATAAACGCTCATCTGAAAAAAATTTCCCTTTGGGCTCAACAATATATTCCTGTAGAAATCTGACCAGAACTGAGCCTTCATCGTTGGTTACTACAAAGTTTCTTTTAACTTTATTTTTAGACTCCACTATTTTTACTATAGCCACGTCATTTCTTATTTCTACATCATAGCTTCATTCTGTATATTTGCTCTCCGGCATGCCCCAGCCACTCCCATAATGGCTATTACTTTCATTGCTAAGTAACTTTGATCAAGCGGGTTAAGTAAAAACTTTATGATTTCTTCTTTTAAAAAATTTTTTACTTTTTTGCCTCATAAATGTTTTTCCTTTTTTAAAAAAAGCAACTAGTTTCTTGAACTCCGAAATATCTTGATTTTTGTTTACGGAAATTTTTAACTTGAGCAGGGAATATACAGACCAGAGGGTTGGTGGTGATAAAGACCGGATTTTTCTTGAAAATACGCCAACATCACATTCTCCCTCAATCCGCCCCACATTTTTTGTAGCAAGCCATTCAGAAAACGATTTATATGTTTGATGGTACCTTTCTTTAGATTTGTCTGGCAGAAGTGAGGCACACGCAAGGTCAGCTGCCTTTTGGGTGCCATTTTCATATTCATTTAACATTTTAAAATGGGAATGGATTTATACTAAATTAACAATAATTTAAAATCTGGCAAATTTCTGATGACAGACAATGTCAACAATAAATGTGTTGCTATGGATTAATTTTTAAAAGGGAAAATTTAAATTTAAATTTCAAAAAAAAGGTTTTAATTTTTAAAAGGTAATCTGGTTAAAAATTAACGGCGAAAGGCCTTTAATTTAAAAAAAACCCCCCTTTTTTTTTACCCCAAAATTTTTTTTTTTTAAATTGAAAAATTTTTATTTTTAAATAACCAGAGAAAAATTTAATATAATTAAAAAATAAAAAAAAATTTGTTCATAAAATTCCCTAATTTTTTGAAAAGGGTTTTATTTTTTAGATCTCAAAATGGTTTTTTTTTAAAATTTACTTTTTTTTTGCGTTTTTATGGGGA
Organism: Listronotus oregonensis; assembly: GCA_019359885.1. NCBI lineage: Eukaryota > Metazoa > Arthropoda > Insecta > Coleoptera > Curculionidae > Listronotus > Listronotus oregonensis. Next base: position 12,997 of record JAHBCN010009140.1, on the reverse strand, counting down.
CTTTTTGCAAAAAGGGTTACAGAAAAACGGAAAAATACGGTTTTAAAAAAAATGAAAAAAATTTAATTTTTGAAAACCCCTTAAAAACTTTCAGGAAAAAAAACAAAAAATTTTCTAAAATATTGAAAATTAAAAAAAATTTTTGGGGTGAAAAAATAAAAAAAAAAAAAATTTTGCCACTAAACAATAAAAACTTTTAAAAAAATTTTTTTTTATTTCCACAAATGTTTTTCCAAAATGTATCGTTTGCGTTACTAGCAATGAATATTTATCTGAAAAATATCACAACTGAAAACATCATTGAGCAACATTACGACAATATTTAAAACATTTATGCAATGATTCAGAAACCAGGAAGTTGCAAAAATGTACATTACATGCAACATTCTAGAAGCATTTGCGATAAGGCCTGAAAGACATATTTTTGACATTCTTGCCAATCCAGGTAAAACTCTGCAGTTGTAACGAATATAAAAACCAATCTCTAAAGCTAAAGCCCTTGTTTTTGATAGAAACCAAATTAAGTTTAGGAACAATTGTTTTAAAACAAATGAATCCAAACAATGATTACACAGCCCCACAAAAAAGTTGAAGTTTCGAAAGACTTAACCATGGTATCTTTATGTTTTTGGGGTCGCTGAATCCAAATTCAGGATTTTGAGCCCGCAACCAAATTTGATTTGGTCGAACTGACCACGGATTTGAATTCAGGAACTTCAAGTATAAACTCTTCAAATTTGGTTGCGATTAATTTTGCAGATTTGACCTTGAAATGACCTTGATCCTGACCTAAAGTTTTGAAAGACTTAAATATGGTATTTTTATGTTTTTGGGGTTGCTAAATCCGAATCCGGAGTCAGTTTAACCCCATCAGGTCAGGGTCAAGAGCATTTCAAGGTCAAATCTACAAAATTAATTGCAACTAAATTTGAAGAATGCATACTTATATTTTTGAGGTCGCTGAATTTGAATCCGTGGTCGGTTTGACATCATCGGGTCATGGTCACTAGATATTTTTAGATCAAATCTACCAAATAATAATTTTATTAATTTGACCACGGATTCGTACTCAGCGACCTAAAGAACAGAAAACATAAAGGTACCATGATCAAATCTTTCGGACTTTCACCTTTTTTTGTGGGGCTGAGTTACCTGTGGGTGTATATATAAAAGGTAATGCAAATGTCGAATTTTATCCACACCAACTGTAAATATACACGCAAAGATAAATATTGTTTGATTTCATTTGTTTTAAAACAATTTTATGTATTGTAAGTCTTAGCTAACAAAAAAAGATGTATACTAGGGTACAGTAGCCTATATTGATATAAAAAAGTGAGAGGGGGCAATGCTTAATTTAAAAATTAACTGAAATAATATAGGTAAAAAAATAAAGGTACTACCCAAAATTATTTAAATTGTTTTACAAAGTGGGTGGTGATAATAAAGGAAGCTTCTTGTGGTACTAAAACTTAATGTTTCCCGCCAAAAAAGCTATTTAAAATAAAAAAGGGCTTTTCTGGCGGTTTCTACAGAAATCAAATAGGGGTGAACACTGTACGCCTTGAGTTGCGTTCCCAAAACTTGATAGATCTATTGGATGGGTATAAAGAAAGCGTTTTGTGCTTTAGTAATACCAAACGCTTTCTTATGTGCTGCTCAAATTTAGGTAATCACAAAGGCTGTTTAAAAATAAAAAATGTCTTTTTGAAAGTTGCTACAGGATTCACACAAGTATAAACACTGTACGTTTTGAGTTGTATTCCCAAAACTTCGCAGGTGCAGTATCATGTAGTTTTAACGAAGGCTTTTTATAGTACTAAAACCTAATGTCTTCGTAAAAGTATTCACAAAACCCGTTTAATAAATATGAAATAATTTAGCTAAAGAATTTAGTTATTACTCAAAAGTACTTAAATTGTTAAAAAAAGTGGGAGGGTCCGGGCCGCTGGATTTTTTTTAGTATACGTCACTGACAGTATAGTAAAAGAAAAATTTTTTTTCTTTATTAAGAAGCATGCCCAGTTTTTGGAAAAGCATTCCCCAGATATAAGAACAGTATTTCAAGTAGGAACTGTTTAAGGATATATAAAAAGGTGAAAAAGTTAAAGAAGAATAGTACTTTTTGGCTCATAGGACAGATCAAGTTTTTGGCGCTGTTGTGGGTATGGATTTACCAGTGGCGGCTCCTCCTTAGGTTTGCAGGTTTGCGAAACCCCAAAAAAAATTTTAAAAAAATAAAATTTTAAATATATATATATATATATATATATATATATATATATATATATATATATATATATATATATATATATTTTAAAATTTTTTTTTTCATTACATAGTTACAGTTTTTAAAAAAATTTTTTTTAAAATCAGTATTTATTTGTTATCTCGAAATAACAGCCAAATTATCAAAAAACTTGACCGCTGTCGCTAAAATATCATTAATTTAATCGCGCGTCGCGTCGCACCTAGAAGCCGATGCGATGGTTGCAATCAAAATGCAAACCCAATTGGATTCATTACCAGTACGCGTAAGATAGGAGTTGCCTATCTTGGCATTGGGCGCTGAATTTAGTCTCATAAGGGCATGCGGTTTCAGTCCACTGCAACCTTTATTTATCTCGCAGGCTGGTTTGTTATTGAAGTATAAGACGATTTCGCCACGTTTTGGTAGGTACTTTTGGTTGGTCAGAAATGTACCAACCGATTTCTGGACGAAAAACGATGACGTCACAAGAACTTTGGTATCTATTTTGGTCTGTCAAATCACATACAAAGCTTGAAGCACGGTTAGTTGATTTTGGTAGCTTACTATCTTTGTTTAACTTGGAAGCTAATTGGCTAGCTGTTTTGGTTATTTGTTTATTTATTTTTTGTTATCAATTTCTTGAAATGAGTGCCGATAAAAGTTATAAAAACGGTGTGACGTTTCCAATTAATAATCATACATTGACGTTCTTTGAGAACGATGAAATCTGCTCATTGTTATAAGGAGGTTAGTAATGATTAAAAGTTAAAGGAATTTTGTTTACATACTTCCTCCAGCCGCTGTAGTGATCAGCTGACGAATGACAAACCAGATAAATTCGGCCTAAATTGGTAAGGTACGTCCTTCTCATGACGTCAGAAGATACCGAATGGTTAACCAGTTATGTACTAGCCAAAACGTGGCGAAATCGTCTATAATTTGTTATTTTGGTTACAGTGGCGGACTGGCACAGTAGAACTAGGTCGGCTACACCTTGGGGGCCCGAATGGATCTATTGTAAGGCAAAAAAATAAAGCATTCTGCACCATAAAAAATGTGAAAACTTAATATTGGTTACAGCTCGGTTTAAAGGTAGATAGAAGTGTTACTTCGCCTATAATAGAAATTGCCAAATGACGAAAGAAAACATTTATCTAATTATTCTTTATTCATATTAACAGGGTAATGGTAAAAATAAAATAATAAATAAGTTTTAAAATCAGATTTATTTCTATTATCAAAAGATAGCGAGGCTTGTAACGAAAAACAAAACTGACTTAACATACAACCGTATACTGAATCGAGAACCTCCTCCTTTTATTGAAGTCGGTTGAAAAGTAAAATCTAATGGGAAAAACATTAAACAGTCAAATATTTTTGCAGTTCCTTTGAACTCATTGCGAATTCTTCCAGGATTTCTTCTGCTGTTGGAATAATATCACGCTCTGTACTTATTAGCATTAGGGGTTCTAATAATTCTTGAGACAAAGGTGCTCGCAGTCTGTTCTTAATAATTTTCAGTTTTGAAAAAATGCGCTCGCATTGCACTTGGGTACACGCTAATGTCAGAATATATTTATACATCATATATAATTTTGTATAAGCACTCGTATGTAAATTGTATATGAACAATACTCTCAGTACGCAAGCAAGGCATTTTTTACATTGTAAATTCGTTTTAGGGTCGGATGAATGCTTTTCTGGAAAAGCACTGCTTTCTATATTTTCGTCTTCCGATTCTTCTGTCTCGCATAAGCCTAGATCTTCTCCGTCAATAGTTAAAAATTCACCATACAAAGACTTAGCAAGCGAATTAAAACAAGATACAAAACTTAGCAACTCTTCTTTTACACAGGAGGGATCATTTTCTGCTTTTGTACAAAATGTATTAAATAACTGTCATTCTCGCCTTCAAAACGTAAAATTCCATTCTTTATATCATCGAATCGGTTGGGATCAAAAAATGCTAGACTCCGAAATATGTTCTCATTTTTACAAAATCTGCTCTCCATTACAGATGCTAATTTGTCAAAGGTTGCACGGAAAACAGTGACCCGGAATTTCTTTATGGGATCAAGCGTAGAAAGTTCATCGTCTGCTACTTCACCGGGCATTTTCTTTTTCTTACGTTTAATTTTTTCTGGGAGTGACGTTTCAACGTTTATGTTTGGCAAATGATCAAGCTTTTTTTGTACAATTTCAGTGAATTGTTCTGCTTGTTTATAAATTTGATCAAAATTTTCTGATATATGTTGAAACGATGCTTTTAATGATGCTATATGATTCCATGCTGCTATATAGTCTAATCCTTTTGTTTGAAGATATTTAGAAACTGGCGTGGCTTTACTAAATATATGTAGATACACAAAGGCAGTTAAAATTGTCTCAAATTGTGTAAATTTTTCTAGTAATATTCTGGCTTCAGCTGCGGAATCGCCATCAGCGATTCCATCGTATCCAAGGGAATTTAGGGCTTCTAATAGGAATATAAATCTATGTCTTTCCTCATTATTTACTGTTGCGGAATGAAATATGCTTTGTAACGCATCATCTTTACTATTCCATCTTGTTTCTCCATTTTTTTTAATTTTCGTAACTTTTCGTTTCCTTTACTATCTTTTAAAATTTGTTTCCACAAGTTTGCTCTTTTGTATGATCCAGACATAAAAACAGACACTTTCTGACATAAAATAAATAAATTTTGTGATGGGATGCAATTATTTGAAACGTCACATATGACCAGGTTCAAGACATGAGCGTGACAATGTGTAAATATCGAGTTTGGTGAATCACTCTTTAAATGCGCTTGAACACCAGCGTATTGTCCGCTCATATTAGCTGCACCGTCGAATGACTCGCTAACTAAATCTTTTAGGTCAATAGATAAATTTGACAAATGCTCCTTAACTAATTTGTACTGTTCAATACCCGTAGAAGATTCTATAGCAAGCAACTTAAGAAGACGCTCTTGAACAACGCCATTGTTAACATAACGCACGCAAAGAGCTAATTGATCCATTGCAGAAACATCTTGAGTAGAATCAATTTCCAAAGAAAATTGCTTGGCTTCCTTCACTTCAAAAGCTATTTTTTTCTGTATTAAAATTCCTGTTATTATAATTATTTTGTGGAAAGTACTTTTTGACAATAGAGTTATAAAGGACCCTCTGCCTTTTCTCCCATGTGTTTCAGTGTTTTTCGATTTTGTTCTAGATGAAAACCCTTTTTTAATTTGTCGTCAATATAGCTTTTCAACACAGGATCGTATTTCGAAACAAGTTCAACAATTGCCAAAAAATTACCCTTTGTAGAAGTCGAATTATTTAAAGCATAAATATTTTCATTTCGGTGACCTCTAAACGGTAAATCTTGTTTAGCTAATACTAAAGTTATATCAATTATTCTTTTAAGCACTTCACGCCTTTCAAGAATTTCTTTCGTTCGTTGATTGTTAAAATACATGTCCAAAGACTTTCCTGAACAGCTGTTCATATAACTATCTACTGCCAGTTTATGATTTGTACTATTTTCATGAATTTCTATGCTTTTATAGATATGTTTTAAATTTAAAATATTACCGCAAATCCAGCTTGTGTCTCGATTTATAGCAAAAGCCATGCAAACAGCACAATACATGCAATTATTAAGTATATTAAAACTGAGCCATTTACGTTGAATTTTTTGGCCATTTTGTAAAGTGCGATAATATATAGTCTCTGCATTAAAACTAGGTCCTACGGGCTGTATAGGGTGCTTACTAACAAATGCGGCTTTAACATTGCTTGGCATATTATCAGGTGGGACAAAATAAGCAATATCAACTATGTTTGAATCTTGCTGATTTGAATCTTCATAATCCTCATCGCTGTCTGATTTAGAATCTGAAATAAAGAAAACCTCTTACCTTTCTAATAATAAGAGTAAGCGTCAAGCGAAATGCCAATGCCCCACTAGGCTTGAATTTATGACTTGCGACACACTGCCCAAGTAACACAAGGGTGCTGAAAATCAATTGCGAAAACATTTGGGCAACAAAAATAAAAAGTTATATTGCTAGATAAACATGTCACCAAAACATTGGCACAACGTTATTAAAACATTTGGGAAACTCTTTTGGCACATCAACAAAACATCAGGACGTATTTATTTTGACTAAAAATTAGCAAGGCAATTTTTTGCTATAAAATGTATTTATGGTGACTGAAAAATATATAAGAATTTAGCCAGAGTGACAAGTGGCGGTTCCTATATAAGAGCTGCAGAGCTGCAGACCCCCAAAAAAATAGAAAATAAGAAAAAATAATTAACTGTTTTTTGTATGTCGACGGGAAAAAAAAATTTTATTTTTTACAGTACCGCAAGGCAGCGAGCCGCGCGAAACGAGACCAAACGGTGGCATAGTTGCCCAGCGTACAGCATTTTTTGTTTACAATAGATCCATTTGATCTTTGGAATATTCGGAAATATTTTCATTTGTATCTTCAAAAGCTGGATCTAGATCTTCTCTGCTTCCCTGAGAAGAGGTACTTGCAGTTTCTAGTGTCTTGAAGAACGGCAATTTTTCCCGCTTTGGATCTGTAGCAGCAGATAAAAAATCAGCATCTCTCTTCTTTTTCCGTTTCTTAGCCCCTGATAGATGTTTATAACTCATAATTTGGAACCGGGAAACCCTAAAAAAAACAAGGAAATTAAAAATTTTCACCCCGACATCAAAACATCAAAAAGGGCCCAAACTTTTATTATTGTTATATTTTAAATATTGTCACAGTTACTGATTTTCTATATTTCGATTCAGATTCAGAATTTATTTGCTTTTGATCATACAAGGATGAACAAATTTAAAAATTTTTGCTTGAAAAAAATATTAAAAACCTACCTTAATAATTTCTTGGCATGCCCCTTTTACAGTTTAACTTCAGTCTAAACTAAAGGCCTATGTACGACGCCTGACTCTACGTACGGCGATTGGGGCGAGTCTCGACGAGTCGCGAATCGCGAATTACAGATAATTAATTCCGCCGCATTTGTATTTCGCATTTCGCGTTCCCGCATTGCCAGACTGGACATTTTTGGGAAAAAAGAGACGTACCTACTATTTTCAAAGCATATTTTTAATTTATGCGATTGGACACACATGTGCCTCTTTTCCTCTTGCTTTTTTTCAATATGTCTATGTGCAAGTAATAGGGCCCGTAAGAACTGGGGCCCGGTCGGCATTTGCCGACCTGCCGACCTAGCCAGTCCGCCACTGTTTGGTTATATGTGTAACATATGTAGCTACTTGTATGGTTTTTATTACAGTTTTTGTATGTCTATTTATTTACATTAAGTTTATTGGGCTATTTATTTATTTTTTTAAAGAAATATTAGAATTGCAACCCCTTACTTTTTAACCCACGAGCCGCCACTGGGATTTACCGTGTTTATGTTATTGAAAGTCTTTCTGAATAGCTGATTTTTTTATTATGCAGAACTTGGCTGCTTATACAGTGTAAAGTCCGCATCATATGGATTTTTTTAATTAATAGTTTTATTTCAAATTAGACTTTAGTATCAATTTTTGCTTTGACCGAGATAAACGTTAATCAAAAAATAGTAGTCTTGTGATTTAGAGTATCTGGCAAATTTTATTTTGTTTTTCAAAAACAATGAAAAATTGGGATTGTTTCTAAAAATATCGAAAAAAATTATTGATTTTTTTTCATAATTGCAATTTTTAACCCATGAGCAAAATTTCAGATGTATAAAGATAACTTTAATTTTTTGCCCATGTTTTGTAACTTGCACCACTGTTGCAAAATGAAACTCAACGCAACCTACATAAAACTCTTACTTTTTTGACAATGCTTTACTTCGGACAAATTTTCTTTGAAGTAGCTCAATTAATATCAGGTTAATGTAAAAGACTGAAAGAAAAGAAAAAAGAAGACAAAGTAACCTAAAGGACACTTTTTATATAAACATGAACATGTTTTTTGAAAGATCACAATATGGCACTTTTATTTTCTAGCAACTAAAAAAGAGTACTTTTGGTATAATAGTTATATCCACGTCTTCGTAGTATGGTAATTAATACATTTTTGTTTAAATGTCACAAAAAATGTGCGTTTTTCTACAAACAAATTGGGTTTTTTAAATGCTAAGTTTATATGTTTTTGATCCTATATAAAATATTTATACATTTAAAAAGGTAAGTTGTTTCTAAAAGTAATTTACTTAAACATTTTGAAAATAGTTTAATTAAAAAAAGTTTTTTTTAATAAAAAAATGATAAATTAAAATATAATATTTATTTTCATTTATGATTTTTTTATTGAAAAATATGACCCTTTCTTGGTCAATTTTCTTTAAGACTATTTGTTAATTATAAATATTCCAAAATTTTCTTCGTATTAGGTTTTACCCTATTTATTAAAAAATAAATGTAGCATTGGAATTTTTTTCTCAGTCTATTTTTAGGCACCTATATTTGGGCGACCTCCTTTAGAAAATTAGTGGGATGATAAAACTAAAAGGTATTACTGAACGAACCGCTATCAATAATAAATATACATACTTTTACCAACACACCATGACCTTTTTCGTAAATATCCTTTTCAAATTTACGCCCACTCTTGCTTATACAATTAGTAAAGGGATTTTAACTGCAAATAAAAGTTTAAAAAATTCAATAATTAATTCGGTAAAGGTTTTAATAAGTTACATTTAAGTTTTATATAAATATTCCTCAACAGGGCACTTTTAGAATACTTTTTTGAATAAGAAATATTTTGGTCCAGAACAGGGGCTATGCATCTTTCTAAGCAAAGATCTTTTAGGTCAAGCTTATCTTCATATCTTCTTTAGTTTAGGCGCAACCGAAGAAAAAACAATCGTTTCTCTTTGCAATATCTGCAGACTTTAGCATAGAAGGTTTAGTTATGAATTATCTTACCTTATTTTTACAAAAGTAGCCCGTCAAGGTAGGTAAAACCGGTTTCTGTCAGGTCTTCCAACTGTCCCACAGAATATGTTTCCTTGACCTCCACAAGGACACGCATCCAAGGGTGGTAAAAAAAGGGGTTACAAATCACCCTAAAACGTCGAAAATCTGCTTTACGAAACTTCGAGGCTATGCTTGAAGCTACCAAATAGCAGGGTAAGTTTCCCTTTGGTTCTGTAAAGTTAAAACACGCTTTAGCATTTATATTCCAAGGAGCTTTATAGATTTCACAACATGTCATATTTTTTTCTTTGTTTTTTGGCTTCTGTCTCCTTTGGAAACCAAACAGTTACAAAAGATGGTGCTACTTTATCTCTCTAACCTCCATACTTATGAAGGACACAAATAATGGCGGTCAAACCAAGGACTGCTACTGATATTGCGCATAAGCGTCATTTCTGACGCTTCCCGCTGCGCGCGCATTCATCTTCCGCTATTGAAAAACACCTCGTGCACAACACAAAAAATATCAGGTTGTTCAGAAATCTTCGCTCACAGCACCTAGCCCCATGGCGTGAGCCTTTCCTTGGATCCTCGAGGGTTAAAATCAGTTGATACGGCTTCGCCAACCATTCTTCCCAGAAAAAGCTATATGGCTTTTTAAATGAACCTTTTGGGGGACTTTGGTAAAAACCAAATTTCAAATTCAAGGTTTGGCCTATTTTTTTCGTCAAGCCGGATTAGCAATTTAAACCAACATAATGGGTAGTAGGGCCTTAGCAAACTATCACGTTGTTACATAAAATTAAAATTAAATTAAACAACTGAAATAAAGTCCATTTTTCCCCTTTTAAAGGAGTAAAATTTTTTTTTTCGTCTCTTTGCTGACAGCCTCTTGTATAAATAAGCCTTATCTGCCAAACTGCGGCAATATAAATGAACCTTGATTGTGGCTGTATGCACGTAAGAATGTAGGAAAATGAAGAAACTTTGTATTTGTGCAATTTTTTTATTTAAAACAAAATCCTAGCAGAGCGCTTTCGGTAAAACCATCACCAGTTCTTTTCGGCGTCAAGCCGGAGTCGTAGCAATTTGAGCCAACATAATGGGTAATAGGACCTTAGCAAACTATAACGTTGTTACATAAAATTAAAATTAAAATTAAAACAACTGTAAATAATGTCACATTTTCCCTTTTAAGGGTTAATTTTTCCTGTCGTCTCTTTGCTGACAGCCTCTTGTATAAATAAGCCTTATCTGCCTTACTGCAGCAATATAAATGAACCTTGATTGTGGCTGTATGCACGTAAGAATGTAGGAAATGAAGAAACTTTGTATTTCGTAAAATTTTTATATAAAATAAAATCCTAGCAAAGCGCTTTCGGTAAAACCATCATCAGTGCTATTCGTCGTCAAGCCGGAAACTATCACATTGTTACATAAAATTAAAATTATAATTAAAACAATGCAAGTAATAGTAACAGTTTAATTTTTACGCATTCAAGACTCAACAACCATAGTTTTTCCGTTGATCATAGCCGTGAATGCTTCCATTTTACTTTGGTTTTTACATAAGTTATCCTAGACCTGTGAAAGGCTTTTGCGGCCATTGTCTAATGTTTCAATGGTTTTTGGGCTGTTAGGCCGGCGTCGATTGTCTGGTTGACTTGACGTTTCGCCAACCCGAGCGGTTGGCATCTTCAGAAGTTTCTTCCTGGTTGACAGTATGCGAACTACTCAAGTAGTTCAAGTACAAGAGTACTTCGCATACTGTCAACCAGTAAGCAACTTCTGAAGATACCAACGGCTCGTGTTGGCGAAACTTCAAGTCAACCAGACAATCGACGCCGGCCTAACAGCCCAAAAACCATTGAAACATTATCCTTGCCCAACTAATGTAAGGATAACTCTAAAAAAATACTGTTTAATTACACTTATACAATATTACTTGCCTAATAAGAATAAAATGAAAATAAAATAAAGCAATAAATACTTTCATCTATAATCGTTTAACTTTTACACCATGACAGTCCAAATTACTGATAAAAGTTTATGGCTACGACAATTTCTTTAGTGTAGGTCGGATCTTTAAAAAGATATAAATTGACTGATATAACTTCGAGACGTCAGCTTCTTGATTGTCTTTCCGAGTGCCACTCGAAATAAAACTGTCGTAAAACCAACGAGGTGGTTGGAAAAATATTGGAAAGAAATCATTAAGACCGTTAAAAGATTAAAGTCACAAAAAATGAAAAATATTTATTTTATTCGAGTCTTCAAATTTCAAATTCAATTCAATTTACTTTTGCATTAGTTGCTGCATCGAATAAAATCCATAATACTTTTTGTTATGGAAAAGAAACCTATAAATAAATGGGCTTATAAAAAATCCGAATATAGGCATTGGTGGAAAAACGTTAATTGTTACCCATCCGCACTATAATTAGTTGCTGACAGACTCTGCTGTCGACTTATTATGAACTGAAAAACAATAGGTGCAAATTAAGGTTTTGACGCCCTGTAAAATGACTTTTGCTAATTAAGACACGACAAATAGTTACTGTACACAAGTGTTTATTTTATTACTCAATTTCTACTCCACCAAATATGGCATGATACGCCAATGGGGCGTATCAGCAACTCAAGACAACATATACAAATTACAATCTCCAATGAGAATACCTTTTCCTGGACAAAATTTTGGTAATGATTTTACTTTAAAAATAGCAAAATAAGGTAAAGGCTCGAAGTTACCCCTAAAATAGGCACTGATAGCCTTAATTAATTTTCAAGAGGTTGGAAATCAGAAACATAATTTATCTACTGACAATATCAGATGTTTACAATTTTATCAATGGCCCAATTTTAGGAAGTGTGGGAAAAAATTACAAAATTTGACCTTGAATTCGGTGCAAAAATTCACTTGAATCCAGCATTCACTAAAACCTTGAATCGCTTTCCGGAGTCTATGAGACGTAAATATATACGACGTTACGACACAATTAAAAATTGTTTTATAACCCTAGAATGTTTGTGGTTAAATTTAAAAATTATGTACAGTTTTTTGGGACACCCCGTATCACTTGTCATTCCTGCGACACTCAATACAAATTATTAACAAACTATAAAGGTTTAAATGTTATGTTGACTATTTAGCTAATTTCCTAATATACCATTCACTAATCCCTTTTATAATCACCGCTCCAGCCAACGCCTGCCCTGTTCAGTTCTATTCTTCACTTTAATGACACTTTACTTCTGTTTACCTTAGAAACTAAACATAAAATGTGTCTCGCAATAATTAACACAGAGAATCTTTAAGAATAGCTTTGTTAGCTTAGAAAAATGCACACTTTTGTACGAAAACCTTTCTGATACTAACTGTTTTATCAGAGATCTGGTAGCCAAATTTATTGCGCCAACACGGAGAGGGTAATATTATTTTACCATAGAAAAATTTCTATTTTTTATTAAGAAAGTAAGAGAACATTTTGGCAATCTGCTCAAAATGCAAGGAAATACAAGTTTTTATCGTCATAAAACAGAAAACTTTTCAGCTACAGGTGTTACTTTAACCGCAGAGATAGCTGCACTGCCTGTCCCCGGGCACATACCTCGCAATCCGATCCCTTCTTTTTCTTTTCTTGGCGTACGCCAGTGCCCCTCAACGATTTCCCTTTTTCCCCTTTTCCTTTTGGCGGTAGCGCGTCCAAAGGCAATTTTAGTTTTTTTTTGGTTTTTTGAGGAGAAAATTTTAAAAATGATTTAATTTTTTAAATTTGTAAAGCGGTGTTGTCAAATTATTTAGGAATTATACTGGTTTT